>JAZGTK010015833.1:0-13024 GCA_036877625.1 Ambastaia sidthimunki
ACTAAGTATAACAAATTAAAAATATAAACAAGTAATCATTAAGCAGACCTAAGCACTCATATGGCCTTCAGGTGGATAGAAACAGTTTATTAATCAGTCTGTATAAACACAATATATTTTCTGCTGTGCATCATAATGACCTACAGGTATGGCTGAGATGTTTGTGGACAGCAGGTGACTTCCTGTGCTGATTATTTGTAAAGTTGGTCACTCCAATCCTCCTGCTGTGACGCTAGCACATGTTTCTGACACTTTAGAGATGCACCCCTTCTGATTAGGATAATTAGAAACTTTCCCTACTCTCCCTGCTTCTCAAACCCCACTTTACTGCAAATTCATCCATTTGTCTTAAGGTAATGAAATCCAGAGAGGAGGGTCGCGAGCCGCGTCGTGGCGGGGTGCCTCATTTCTGGAGCTATTAAGTAGCGAACGCGCTACTCGCTTGCACTTTTATCACAGCGCTCGTTAATCTCCGAGCCCTTCCGCTCCATGGCGCGGCTGCCATTGAGGTAATCACAATAAATCACACCAACAACTGCTGCGGCCTGACTGCAGTGCAACGGAAGACAACAGGAGACTGCGGTACACGCTGGAGTTCTCTAGAGCGCGGCTCTTGATGGCTCTTTCCTGTAACATGTTTGGGCCGAGGTGTCTGGTGTTGAGTGAAGCTATGATGAAACTGGAATTTCTATAGCTACTAGATATTAAGAATTAATAGTTGAAATACAGTCAAATTACTGTCAAGTTACTTTCTAGTAATAACTAAAATGTAGTTACTTTAACTTTACTAGTTACTAACAAAAAAATTAACCACACTGAAGTTATTTCAGGTTTCTTTTAACTATACTTTTCAGCAATGGGAGCAGTGTTTATCTGGTAATGGCAACAATGAAAATCTCAAGTAGGGTGACATCATATTTTAAGTCCATTTGAGCAAGGACCAAAAAAAATGTAATCACTTTTTAAGCTGTTAATTTAAAAATGTTTTAGAAGAGTTTTTATTATACTAGTTTGTAAAGCTCATAAGACTTATAATGTGACAAAAAACTGACATATTGTCACACTACAAACACCACTTGCTGAAAAAATAACAAAAACTACATAAGAGCCATTGTAATGCTGCTGAAAAAGTAGATAATAACTAACAATGGTGTTATACCCCAACCACACAGGTGTACACTGTAAAAGCTGTCATGCCATCCACGGTAGCCCCAATATATTCTCTTGTCTACTGAGCACAATATCTGCTTATTTCAGTGTATGTAAACCTCAGGAATGGCTTTGTATTCTCTGGAAATGTTTTTAAGTTTCCTGCCCCATACAGACCTCCATTGAGATATTATAATCATATATCTTCCACAGAAATTTGCCGTTGCGAACTGCCCAGTCCATCCAGGCTGACATAAATAACACCATATGCGGTAATATTCATTGCAGCCCAGTGGCCTTAATGAAGTTCTTTCCATTTGACTCCATGTGTGGTGATACAGCAATAGCGCAGACGGCACCTTAGCAGCGTGTAGAAGCTCTTTGGCTATTCACACATCTGTGGCGTGATATATTAGCATCGCGGGGAGAGTGAATGCAAGCAGAAAATAAGCTAGCTCAGGTCCTCTGCTAATTAACTGAAGTTAATCTCTCAAACACAGCGGTGTAATTACACCAACACTAACTGCTCGGCACGTAAAGCGTTTCCTTTTCTGTTCTGTGAGGCATGCATGCGTGTCATGGGGAAAGTGGGGGATACAGACCCCTCGAATGGGGTGGGGTGATTGATGTATGGGCCAGTGGTCAAGAGGAGTTTATTTCACTAGCAGTGGGTTCTTGACAGCCCTTTCATATGAGCATGTGATAAACAGCCAAGAGCGAATTCGGAGCAGCCGCGCACTGCACACTGGACCCCTTTGAAACACTGTAACCCAACGAGTGCAGGCGCCGTGGGCCTAGAGGGTGATACGGATGGCTTTTGTTCTGCTGGAGCAGGGCTTGACGTGCCATTAGTCACCAGCAGGTCAACAGAAACACACCGGGCAAAGGGACACATTTTTCCAACACATTAGAATGGAATCAAAGACTGTTGAAGAGTACAGAGAAAGACTCTTTTCAGTAGATGATTTACAGAAAAAAATAAAATAATATTGCTTAAAAATATTGTGTTGCTTGACTGTGCGACTCCTGCTGACTCAACTCTAGATTGTTGCGAACCTATGGGTGGTTGCCAATGTGTTGCTATGCAGTTGATGTTTCTTAAGTATGTTGCAATGCAAGTGCTACAGAGTACACTTGCACCCTGCTACAGTATAAATTCAAGAACAACTTTTTGAACAGATGAGCAAAAATGCTCCCAATGAGTCTTCCATGTCTTAAAAAACAGAATATGTTCTAATCAAAAAAATGTTGCATCTGTCATAACATTTCTAATAAAATCATGTGGCCTAATAAACACCATATGCTAAATTTTACATTATTTGCACAAGCATATGAATCATAACAGGGCTGATACACAAAACACCTTCTCTGATGTGTGAGAATTTTAAGCAAACTCATTTTCGATAGTTGTACTGGTAATGTCTTTGCCCTTCATATAAACCCTTCCAGATGGCACAAGTGTGTGTTTTGTGTGTGTATTGCTTTGGACTCTTTGTCCAACATCTGTTCTTTGGCTTTTGGTGCATAACTATGATACAGATAGTCACAGATTGACCAGTCTGTGTGGTCCAAAACCCAGGGGGCAGGATGCTCTTAATAAAACTTGACCCATCTGAACCAAAAACGTATTAAATCACATGACAGTTATCTCAACTTTCATAAGGTTTACACTGCTTGACTTGTTGTAATAACTTCATTTGATTCAGTTTTTTATGATATTAGTATCAGAACCCCACAGAATTTTTTTGGGCGCTGGGATATATTTAGACTTTTTTTTTTAAAATATAAACAACTAACCAATAAAGGTTTACAGGTTAGCAGATGCTTGTCAAAAAGACAATTGTTTTGACATTTTGGTACTTTTATGGTACCATGGTATATAAAAATGGTTATATGTCAAACATACAGTACAATAGAACCACATCTTCTCAACAGATTTAAACTTACATACTACATTTTGGTATGTAAATACAATAAATATTATATGATGTATGTTAATATAGTGATTGAGTACAATAGTAATTTATTCTAAGCTTAAGTAAGAAACATCTGCTGACCATTGTGGTAGAATTGAGAATTTTGGCTTACAGTTTTAATATTTACCCACTCACCCAGTTCCCATAAAGCAGTGTTTTACTCAAACAATAAACATCCTTTTGTGATCCCACTCTTTCTGGACTCACACACATAGACTGCTGAAACACTTACAGCAGACTACTGGCCCACAAATGATACTACGTTACCTCCATCACCTCAGTTTGGGAACCATTGCCATATACTGAAGCAACATCTAAAACTTGCAGTGTAAGTTTAAAATAACCCATTTATGTTTCCATCGGTGTCAGAAGCCACTGGGTTTGTTTTCTGGCCTCCGCAGACACATTAGAAACATCTTCTGCACTGCTCCACAAATGAGCAGTCAACAGTCACGCACACCAGTGTGAATCTGTTTCTCTGTGTATTATTACTGTTATATTGCATCTGTGTATCACAGAGAGGCTCTTTGAAACGCTGTGCACATACTTCAAAGAGAGACAGTTCTTTTGCATTAAGGTCTCTTTAGCTGTGCCATTAACCAGATAATCAGTCTGAAATGGCTTCAGTGTGCAGATGAGGAGCCTTTGGAAATATTGCCATTTAAATTTAAATTGCATTTTCAATGTATTCCATTCCAGGGATATTGCATTTCCTTTAACTTATTTCCATAATGTTTTTTTAACCCTGTCTTCATTTCCTGTATGCATATATAGGTTTTTAAAGGTGAACATTTTAGTTATGTGGTATTGCTGTGGGCCCATATGGAACTGGGCTACAGGAAATAGAAAACAGGCCACATGGACTCGCAACTGCCTGGAGATTAGTACAAACCAGAGTGTATTAAAAAAGAAAAACTTCAAACGCAGCCTTCAGTGGTACATGTAAATCCTACCAGTACATGCAAAAAGACAAGAAAATCCCAGAGGAAAACTGGATTGCTCAGTCTTTGCCCTTTCATAGCTTAAAAGTTCTCAGCTAGCATGTTTAATTTACATTCACACACAAAACAAATGACTGATACAATGTAGTAAGAGTATATATTCTCTCTCTATAAAACATCATTGTTTAAGGTAACCACAGAGATAGCTTTGAGTCTTAAATGAATTAATCCAGTGCTATTAAAATAACTATATTTTACAACAAAAACATCCTAGATGGTCCCAAAGTAATTGTACTTTTTTACCTTGAACTTAACACTTTTTGATTCTGTTAATACAGAATTCTGTTTTGGTGTAGAACACAAATCTATAGACAGTATTACAGAGAGTATAGAATTGACAGATACTATATTGTGTTTTAATCTTAGCAGCATCTGTTTATTGAAACATAGCATGAAGGACATCAAAGAGTCAAATTTCTCATGTTACATTAAACCATCAGAGCTTAAAAAGAATTCAACCAACTGTATGCTATAAAATGTCTAAATGATAATCAAGTTAAAGCTCAAAGGCATTGGGAAGCTTTAAAAAGCATTGACAATGGGATTGAATAATTTGACATGTTGATTGATATGTTGTCTGATAATGGGATAATGGGGAAGAGTTTGTGGACAGGAAACAACAATTCGAGAAATGACAGGATCATTACAGCATCAGTGTGAGTAACAAAAAGTGAGGAATACTGTTATTTGCATCTATTTCTGTTTCTCTCATTGTAGGAGAAACAATTGAGACAAAGTTGACACAAACATCAAACCACAGTTTAAAATGTTTTCCACACTGTACGATATAGAAAAGATATATGTCTTTTTCCATCTCATTATTTTCCTGGATAAACAAGAAATATATTAAAATAATCTCATTGGTTATTTTTCTTCTCTATGGTTTGGGTTGTAGGGATTATTCTTCTGTAGTTTGAGATCAGCCAGAGTCAAGGTTTTTATGCTGCTGGCTCGTGTCACACAATGAAACCACACATGCATGTTTGCTTTATAATTAATCACTTCTGCCACCCAGCTGTGACTTCCTGTTTACTCACAAGCTTTATTTATCAAGATAGATAGCTGATGAATAAAACTACACTAACATTTTGTTTTTGCATGCAGCATTAAGTTTCTGTCAAATTTATATGTAAATGAATATTTGCCCATTTACAAGCAATTTATCATAATTGATTTTTTCTGACAGGGCGATTTGGAGTCATTTCAACATGGGTTTTACTGGAGCGAAAGACCATAGCGAACAAACCAGCTGAAACACATACTCGATGCTGTGCAGAAACACAAGAAAACTAAACACATTGTTTTTATAAATCCATCACAGAGAAAATCTTTTACAATTTTCTTTTATTTGTTTAAAATAAACCATGTTATGAAATGTTAAGACGTGCATTCATTTTATTTCCAGTTTTAGACCAGGTCCTGACTTTAGTGTTTAGCACAAATACAAACCCTCTCTTTAAAAAGAAAAACATTCATAAGATGGTTGTACTGATTATGTATTAGGCTAAGAATAGAAGCAGCCTCCAGCTCTCTGTATAATCAAAGGTCAGGAAGGAAAGCATGAGTAATTGTTCCAGTCCTGTGGCTGTTTTACCTTCACCTCTTATGGAGAGTCAGACTTTTCCACTGGACCTTCTGTAATAGCAGCCCAGACTTATTTACTGTAACTTATTATAAATGTAGAGTTTGCCAAAACAACTACATCAGATTACATCAGATAACGGAAAGGTCTGGAGGCTTTTGGAATAAACACAGTGATAATCATTATAAAACGTTTTCTATAAACCAAACCTACTTTATTGCTTTGTTCATAATATAAAACATGCAGATTTTCAAAGGTGCACAGTGTATCATATATTTAGTAAAGTTAACATGCATGACCTAAAGAGTGTCAAGCATATTTGTTTAAAGTGTGTTCAAACATGAAACAACAATGACTATGTGTTTTAAAAACGTCTTATAGGATCTATCCTAATTTGTGAACTGCCTGTCCTAAACAATATGAAAGACTGCATTCGGTTCATCCTAATTCATAGCACATACTGTGTACGATTATGTATGTGACAAATAAAATTTGAATTTGATTTGATAGCTTTTATTACAAGCCCATGCACACTTTTTTGTGCATGGGGTTTTGTGACAGCTTTAGAAAAATTAAAGAATGAGTTTTACAGTTAACATGAAATAAATGGCATTCACAATTTTTTTAAGAGCTCAAAAAACAAGAGCTCATCTTAGTGACAGCAATGAGAGAAAAACACAGATTCACATGCATTTTTTCCTTCCTGTACACAACTCAAACACGCTAGATTTTCTGTCCTCTCTTACCCTTCACGCGCTGCCGACCTCTAATCTGTGTCCCGTGGAAACGCTTAACATCTTCCGGACTCTAATCTCAATTTTCTAAAATGGGCTCCCAGGCTAAAGATAACAAAGATAACATATAAACCATAAACAGAAAGCAAAGGAATTAGTGTTAGCACTGGAGAAAGGAGGAACCTAATGAGTGAAAGAGCAAATGATTCAGACAGAATCAAGAACAGGAAGTGTATCAAAAAAGCCTGTGATTTAAGTGAATGGGAGATGCATGCTTTCTTGTAGCAGAAACTGGGGTTAGTTGTCACATGAGGATATTGTCACAAGGGCTATATCACTCTAACTATATGGTTTTGAGTTTAATAAAATGTTGTTGATATCCTGAAACAGCTTAAGTTGGTTTAGCTGGCCAACTTTGTGTTTTTTTACCCTGACCAGCTGATGTATGCGTAAAACCTCTTTATAACTAGCATATTAAACTAGCTTCACCAGGTTTGAAGACCAGCAAACTAGCTTAGGCTGGTTACAGCATAATGGAAATCTTTCTCAGATCTCTCAAGGATAAACCTGTGAGCAATAAACCATTATAGATATTATTTTTATTTTATTATTTTTAATTGTGTAGCAAAGAGTGTGCTAGAATACAGCTAAGCAAATGAACAGCCTGTTTAAAATTTTGAAATAATAAACAAGTCTTAAAAAATGCCTTTACTAAAGTGCTTAATGTCTGTTAACAGAAATGTTTGCTCTGAGCCTGTGGATTTATGTGAAATATGATCAAACAAGGTGTAAAAAACGAAGTCACATGAAGAGAGTGTTAACCTCTTTCTTTCACTCTCTCAATTATACAACCATTAAAACGAGGGACACAATTCTAAAACAGTTTCTATCATTTCTCCCATGTCTACTTTAATGTTTACGTTTTCCCAGGAAGGTGCACAAAGACCTGTTTCCATGGAAACTAGCAGAAGCCAGTACTTTTAAACACATCATGTGACCCACAGCCTGTTGAGAGATGTATTAAAGTTGGCAGTCAAGCTGTCTGCTAACAGTGTTTTATTAAAAAAATACAAACCATTGGGATGGAAAAGCTCCTTAGAGCACAAGAGAGAGGAACGGGGAGCACTACAGCTTTTACAGGTTGAAAAGGGAAAAAAATGCTGTTCTTTCATATTGAGGATGCATTTCACAGCTCTGAGAAGCCAAATGAGTTGTGAACGAAGAGGGGATTATTTGCTTTGCTGGAAGAATCAGTTATTCTAGCACATTGCTACTTCCTTTGCAATGACTGTATTGTACTTTACCCATCATAAGGTTTGATACACATCCAGAGATCTTCTGCTAGTGGATCCTGCAGTTGGACAGTCTGATGACAATAGGCAATAAGATCGGGCCCCACACGGGGTAAAAATAGCTAATTTTGTAATGAAATTGAACTTTATTGCTACTTCATTATAGTACATTAATAGGATATTTCCCTTGTCTCATCTGCCATCATTTTGGATCTGTTTTATAATCCATTATATGCATAATAATGCATGATGTCTTCTGCTTTCTGAAATGTCATACTTTTAGAACATACTTTTATCATACTTTTCTTGAGTGTCTGGAGAATCCCTCTATGATGACTTTGAAATGCTGTCTAGTTAGACAACTCTCTAGGTTTTATAACAGAGCTATATACACTCATGGAATCCTAAACACACACGAAGGCACATACTATTTTTACCTCTGCATGAACACAGTTTCTTATCAGAGGCCTTGAAACTACCTGTCCACTTCAATCAGCCCACTCAGCTTTCAGCATTGAGTTTCATGTGCCTTAGTTATTAGAGCATAAGCTCTCTCTCTCTTCCTCTCTCTCTCTCTCTCTTTCTCTTTCTCTCTCTTTCTCTCTCTCTCTCTCTCTCTCTCAATTCCATTGTCTTTACTGAGCACCATGATTTGCGTGTAGAAACAGCAGTGTTGATCTCTGTTTCTCCCTTTAAGGGGAATTTTCATGTTTTGCCCCATTAAAGGTTTCACAGTATACAAACTGCATGTTTTTACCTGTGGAATATGTGGAACTCAACACTACTTAGAGACTTGAAAATTGAATTCCAAAAACTGTAATGGAATGTAGCTGATATAAACGCTTTACTTTATAACCATAATTGTTTGTTTCTAAAGAAATAGTACAGAAAAATTCTCTCTCTCAAATCATTTATGCCTTAGAGGGCTTGACTAACCTAGTCTTCATTCACTTAATACTGTAGGAAATTTCATTTCATACGAGCCAGTTTATTCTTTAAAACATTTTGTTCTGTGTTGGAACAAGACAGAAAGTCATACAGGTTTGGAAAAACATGAGGGTAACTAAATTATGACAACTTCTTCTAAATAAAGAACTGTTCCTATAAGGTTAAACTTTGTTTAACTTTAAAATGTGATAAATGAAAAATATATAGTAAGTTCTCTGAATCTGTGTTTATAACAGATTCAAGATCACTGGGAATTTCCATTTCGTCTGAGGGAGATGCAAAAAACCACCAATAGATGGAGACAGCACAGTGAGGAGATACAGTGAGAGCTACAGAACAAGCTTATTAAAATCACCAATACATACATAAGTGCCAGCAATGAACTGTGATATTAAAACAACATTTGTTTAAGGATTACTCTCAAAGGGCAGCGGGTCTGTTCTTAAACTAGCTGTCACAAGTGTGGTGAGAAAACAGAGGAAGTTTATCTTCACCTCTGAGGTCTATGCAGCTGTCCAACGGTCCACAGAGACTGACCTCTGCTCAAGTATTCTGACCCCAACTCAGTATTCTCTACTACACACCAACAGATAAATGATATCGTTCAGAAAAACAAATTCAGACCACCACTATTCGCTCAATACAAATTCTCCCTTTGTAATTGTGTGCTGCTGAAAGACTTCTTAGGTGTTACCTGTTCCCAGCATGCTCTCTGTTCACCTAGTGACATCCACAAAAAGAGAGAATTTTCTTGAAGCTGGCGCACAGCGGTGAACTCCGCTAAGTGGCCGGGCTTTGTTGGTTCTCCTAAGCTCACTCTTTCTCTATTGCTTTCCCTTTTTCTTTCCGCCTATCCAGGCAGCAGCGACAGGGAATCAATCCTTTTGAGAACCCCAGCAGGTAGAGCTCTCCCTGCCTGTCTCTCGCTCTCTCTCTCTCTCTCAGGCTCCCTGTTGTTCCGCATTCATCAGGCACATCAAAGGGCAGCTCAGGATGCTGCTGTGTCCCTGGTTCACTGGCCCCTCCTGCTTGATTCGGCTGCCCATCAGGAAACAATCTCCTCTCCACACAGACTCATCTAATCAATGCAGGAGTTTATGGCTCTCGGGGTTCCTATGGCGACTGTGAGGAGCTAAAGGCCCCAAGAGTGAAAGAGCCTTAGGAAAGAATGAGAGAGAGTTCTGTTGTGTTTCCTGCATTAAGAAAAAAACGCCACAAATAAAACTCTGGAGGCGCTTGGTTACCAAATCCTGTCAATCATAACGCAGGAGTTTATAAACAGCAGCTTATTTCACTACTGTGACAATTCTGCCAGCATCCTATCACCAATTCCATTTCTATTTATTTCATTTTTAGGCTGTGTAGCTTCAAAATCTGTGTACCTTTATTATATTTGAAGTTTACATGAAGAGGTAAACTTGTGGAATCTGTTTTAGGGAGCTGAGCTGCTGTACACCACCCACATTTATTTCACACATCTCTAACTTTCAACAGAAAAAGTTGATAGAAAAACATATATGTCTAAGAATGCCAATTTGAGCTTTGAAAGACGGGTTTTCAGATTTTCAGGACAGGGATGTCTTATAGCTTAAATGGGAGACAATTTTCCAAGAACCCTCAAGAACACATTTCATTTTGAATCATGTTAATACCACTTATAAGCTTTAAAGATTTTAAAATAATTCTGTTCAAATTGCTTTCGGACTCATTTATACTTTTTAAGTCCTTAAAAGCTTTCATAAAACCAATAGTGGTAAGATATTCTAATAATACAGCACAATTTATGGCAAATTATTATTTTGTGGAGCCCAGGCCATGGATTGTGGACAGCCAGGGGTCCCAGGACCCTGTTCGCTGATCTATGAAAGGTCAGTCTCTGAGCAAAACTTCTTTTGTATTGAGGTGGAGAGGGGAACAGGTGTGCTGTGTGACAGAAGGCTGAAGTCAGTCAGCGATGAGGTTTGTGTAAGAGAAGCTTCATGCTGGAGTGATCTGAAAGTGTTCGTAAGGGGAGGAACAGCTCTGTGATCAGAGACAGGCCAGGACAGAATGAAGCCCGAGAGACAGATTATGTTCTGCTCAAGGCAAATGAGAAGAAACATCTGAACTTTATCAACAGAGGCAAACAAAAGAAATGAGGGGATTAGAGCAGTCAAGCAGTCCAAGTCTCTCTCTCTCTCTCTCTCTCTCTCTCTCTCAATCTCCTTCTTATTCATAGCAGCACTCACACCCATACAGTATACACACATTCACACACACAAACAAACAGCCAGTTTTTACACTTTGCTCCGCTCTTAACCTAAGTCAACCCTGAAAGCACAAAACATTTCATTTGAGTCTGTAAGGATCTGATTTTGTGCATCTGTGATGTATGTCAGGAGCATTAATGCTGTGAGGTGTTTAAATAATTTTCAAGAGTTTGTCTGTGTGTGTGTATAATGATCAGTGTATAATGTGTAAAACGTAAATGTGGTTTATGGAGACACATCCTGTATCCTCAAACCAAATTGCTTAAAAAATAGTAAATGGTGATTTTTTTGTTAATTACAAAATGGCAGAGATAGAATATACAGTTTGTAGAGTATAAGAACCATTACATCTATGGAGAGTCCTTATAAACAACATATGCAATATACTGTATATTCTCTGGGTGGTTGCCAGGGCCCTGCTATGTGGTTGGTATGGTGTTATAAGTGTTTTTATCATGTTATGCCAAATGCTATGCCAAAATCCTGAGTTTTGCTATGCCAAAGGTTTGATTGTTTTTGCAGGTTTTATCATCCATTAGGTGAACATAGATGTTTGATCTCATAATGGCACACCTCTGCACCTATCCTGTAAAATTCGTCAAATTAACTTATCAAATTAAAATTAAAAAACTTATCCTATATGTCCTGTTATATGCCTTAGCAAACACCACTTAACACAATAAATGGATATTTCTTGGAGGCAAAAAGGTTAAAATGGATTTTTTAAACATCTGTCATCTACAGTAACTCCCTCCACAGCATCTTCAATACTTCTCCTTCATACTGTAAAAGCTGCCAGTTTCCAAAAAAACTGTTCAGATATGCTGTCTGGCTACAGGCAGTGGAAAAATACTGAACCTTCAGTGTCTCTGCCTGGCCCTTTTTATTAGCGTGTTCAAACGATCAGCTCTGGAATTCGTGATTGGGCCCTGCATGATCAATAATGCAACAGCACTGCAATCCAGCCACCTAACAAATCAATTAAAACCCATTACAGCCCTTGTGTTCGGTCTCCAGCACCAGGCATGAGTGCTGTGTATTTATTTAGCTCTCAGCTCAGGGTGGAAGAGGTTGATCTCACTGCGGTTTGTGCAGGTGGGACTAAAACGAGATGAATGAAAAGACACTATTGTGCAAGCAGGAAGGTATGAGCTCAGAAATTCCATGAATGTACGTTTCATACATACTAACAATCTGCTCGCTGTTTTTGGTGGAGTTTGGCTTGGCCGGGCGACCGACAGCGACCGTGACACCTTCAAACGGGAGCTGTGATGAAGACCAGGCATTCCCCTGTCACCCTAGCTCTCCCACTGGCTCTCAAGTGGGGAAGATGTTTGTAAGTCTTGGCACTGTAAAAAAGCAGGAGATTTTACCACAGACTATTATAATCAAAACTGAACTTCCAACCCTTTTTTTATTCTTCTTCTCTCGCTGTTTCACATAGCATGTAATATTGCATGCATGGAATAGTTTTCTATAGGGGATTATTAACTACATTTGCCAAATGTTCAACATATAATCAGAATACATTAAGGAAGACAGCATTCAGCCATTTTTAACTCTCATTATTTGATTACACTATTAATTTTTTGTAAATTTACACTAAAAATTCAGATCACAAATTGTTGGCAGTTCAAATATTGTTCACAAGCACATAGTGACATGCATTGTTTGTGCCAGAGGCTTGGATTATATTTAGTGTTCCTGAACATCTTCCCACCTTAGAATATACAGCTAAATGTCCTTCCACAGCTAAACAGCCCAGTCAAATAAGCTAAAATGATATTGACACTATATAAACCAGGAAATTCCTCCTTTCAATCTCTTAAATCAGGGATGTTTTTATTTCTGGGCTTTTCATGCAGTTCTTTATCCCTCTATGTCTTTCTCTCTCTCTCACACACACACACCGTTCTGCAGACGCTGATATGCGACTCATTTCCCCTCAGGAGCTGAATATTGTGGCGGACCCTCATGATTGACTGGTTGCCCATGTTACTCAGAGAGAGATTGCCATAAATATTTCATCACCAAAATTGCTTTGTGCCATAAATACACAGCTGTGTGTGACAAAGGAGGGAGAGAGAGCAAGA
>JAZGTK010015834.1:0-13024 GCA_036877625.1 Ambastaia sidthimunki
CTTTCAATATGCTTTGTGCTCTTTTCGATTCCACAATCTTTTGTAAGATTCATCAGTTTTATATATTGATTTTTTCTATACGGTATCTATCCTTAAGTATCAGCCAAAATAACTGTAGTGTGATTGAATAAGTATCGCACTGCAAGGAATCAAAGACTGTGTTCGCGTGCAAGTAGACTCCTATTTTTGAGCTCAGTGTGTCACTGCATATCAATGAGGCATTTGCATACTTATCTGCATATTAAATTTCAATATCTTGTGGATGATCGTGAATTATAAGCTTCACAGGAAACTTGTCTTAATGTTCTACCACTTGAAGTCATAAATGTTTCATTATTTTGACTGTTTTTTTGTGTTTATGAATGTTTATTTACAGCATTTCGTGGTGGTCAGAGAGGTATTTACAGTGGATCTAGTTTACATTTTAAAATAAAATGTTAGCCCATGTGTATGGTAGGGCTTTTTTTCTTTTTGACCTGAATAATTTAATAATTACATCTGAATTAAATAAATGTTCCTGGTTCAGTGCAAGTTGTGGCATAATATGACATTACGCCACTTTAGCATAAGTGGCATAATGTTAATTAGCATATAAAAAAATCACTTTTTTTAGAAGCAGAAACCATGGTTACTGTAAGACACTTACAATAGCACTAAACAAGGCTATTCCTTTTGAGGCTTTAAAAGCAGAAACATGCAGCTTGTTTTTTTTAAACTCTTACATGAATTCTTGTTCTTAACGTGTATTATCCGAGCTGAAAAGCTTTGCGATGGGGCTGTTTTTCTGGGTAGGTTTGACTGCAGTTCAAGAGCTTAAGGATTTTTTGTTTACATTCACTTAAGAAATAACTATCTGTTTACATGTCTAAATACCAAGGAGGAATTTTCATAAATATTTTAAATGTATTTGACCATCCAGGCAAACACCTGCATTATAACAAGAACTGTTCACAGAGGACACGCACATAGCATGCTAGTACCAGTTCCTTTACTCTGTAAGCTTTTTAAATAACTTTTTATATCAGACACACCCCCTACTGTGTTTTTGCAGCCATCCTTTTGTCACTTTCATGTCAGTAATTTCAAGGTGGTTCTATCCACTGAAAGCCATGTAGATACATCTACAGTACATACAATAGTCTAGCAAATCTCTACCTGTTGATGCCAGATTATACTTTTACCATAGTATATACATCTTAATATCTCCTGCTCTGCTTGCGTGTGTCATAGGAAAATTACAGGGCTTACTGGCTTTACACGGTCATGGTAGGAATTAGTACTTTGCATGTTAACACATGATGTTAATACTAATGTCACTAAAGTGCCTTACTGTAAGCATAATTTTAGCTTTAAAACAAATAAAAGGAGCTACTTAAAATGTTTACATTTGGTAATTGTCATTATGCCACAAATGCTGTCAATGGAGCTGAACTTGTATTAAACCTAGAACATTGCTTTTAATATGCAGAGTTATCAGGAAAAAGTAATCTGTCTATTCTTGAGAGCAGTTCAGTGATGCACAGAAGGTGGGCAGTCATTTTGCGTTAATGTATGTTTTCTTCTGGTCTTAAATGTCTTACTGTGTTTATACTTAGAGAATCCTGCATGTTGATGGGAATAGCTGTAGTAACAGCTCCATTATGAAGATGCCTGGCCTCCCACTCATCCACTTGTCCGCCTGCCATCACTGAGCAACTGCTGCTTCCTCTGCTGCCCTCATACCCCCATACATCATCCTTTACCTATATATGTTTCTCTCCATGTTGCACAAACATGCCCCCTTACCCACTCTATGCATTATTGATTCCAATCCTTGGTATCCGCTTTTCTTTTGTTAAGCCTCTTAAGATATTCTCTTAGCATGTTGGAGTGGATTCCTGTGTACATGTGTAGCAGGGAATATGTTGCAATTGGTTGATTTTATTTGTTAGCTTATGCATGGATAAAGACTCAGAGGTCTGAGATTGAAGAAGACGGTAATAAGGATTAAAACAAATGAATTAGTAGCCAAAATGGAGGATGCTATTGAAAGATATATCTTTTGCTTTGTGTCTGGTATCTGGTATCTACAGTTTTTTTTTTTTTAAGTTTTGTTTGTGAGACTTGAGTAAAGATTTACAATTTTCAAGAATTATTATGTGACTGCATCTCAGGAGTCACTATAAGCAACTCCCACAGCCCAACCCTAGTGTCCTGTCCCATCTCTCTGTCACCTATCTTTCTCCATTTAGATCCATTTCACTCTTCCTGATGCGTTGTGACACTGTCCTCAAATGTGTAGGTATTGCTCTTTTAAAGGGTCCATCCTATTTTCCCCAGAGAGAGCAGGTTTTTCTCTCACTCCAGTTTCCTTTACCCCTTTTTGGCTATAAATAGCTGCCTGTATCTTTTTTAGTCCTGTGGCTTAACTTGAATCTTCCATCCGCTTTGGGGCTGCATCTGTTTCTTTTGGCTTTTATCCTTTCATCAATATCTAAGGCCTGTAATCCATGAACATGAGCAGCAGTGATGTTTACATGTATTCGCTTCACCTGAATGATGGCAACTAACACATTGTTTGCTTGTTTTTTTCAAAAAAGGTTGTGCTGCACAATAGAAGGACTGTGAGATCAAGAAATGAAACAGCCTTACCTGTAAACAAGTGCATCGTCTGCTGTGCTGTTGTACTGTATCTGATACATCCACACCAGGAAGGGTGTTGAAGACCGACCCATTTTCCAGCGAATCTGGGCTGAGTTGGAGGTCACGCCCATAACTCCTACCAAGTTCTCTTTTCCTCCATTGCTGCTTCCACCTCCCTTCTCTCCAGTGTCTGCTTTGCCCCCAGTGACATTCCTTACAGTCACCACACCAGTCCCTGCCCCTTCAACCCCTCCCCGTCCACTGCTGATATCAGAGGATCCAGGGTCTTTGTGGTTGATAAGGGATATTGTGCCATTCCCTCGATGGGGCAGAGGAATGATCTTTAAATCCACCAGAGCTGTGGATTCCCCTGCTGCATTGATGGCAATGCATGTGTAGGTTCCATCATCTCTGGCACGAGTCACTAAAAAATCCAGTGTGCCGTTGTAGTACGAGCGAATGCGACTTGAGTTTGCCACTATACGGTCATCTGGTGACACCCAATGAATGACAGGCTCAGGATCACCGATGGCTCTGCATTTAAGTGTGGCTCTTTGGCCCTCCAGCACCCACAACTTGTTTGTATTACGTGTGATTAGTGGAGGCTCACAGGTAAATTCTTCTTCTGGAATGGACCAGAAATAGCGGCCCGCCAAATGAGCAGGTGTGGCGCATGTCTCCATGTCATCTTCACGAATCAGTCGTCGCAGCCACAACAATTCACAGTTGCAGTGAAGGGGATTTCCCCCGAAGTTAAGGCTGATTATGGAATTGTATGGTGTTGGACTGACAACCCCGATCTGGGATCTGGAAAATAGCGGATCAGGAGGAAGTGTTTGTAGTCTGTTTGAGGTCATATCCAGTCGAGAAAGTTTGTAGAGTTCACCGAAAGAGCCTTCAGCAATTTGGTCTATTAAGTTGTGATCTAGGTTTAAGGTGTGCAGGCTAGCCATATTTTGAATGGCTTCCCAAGGAACCTTGCGCAGGTTGTTGTAGGAAAGGTCCAGATCCTCTAGTGTTAGTAAGAAATCATCAAAAGCATCTCCAGAAACATCAGTGAGCTGGTTGTTGTTAATAATGAGATGCTGAAGGTTAATAAGACCTGTCAGATCCTGAGGTCCCACCACAGTGAGACGGTTGGTGTCCAGGTGAAGTGAACGCAAACTTTCCAGATCAGCAAAGGCCAGTGGTTTTAGAGCATGGATGGTGTTACGTGACAGTGTCAGGTCAACCAGTCCTGTCATATTGGCAAAGTCTGTTCCTCCCACTTCCAGGATATAATTGTCAGCAAGACGAAGCTCCACAGTGCGGCGATCAATGTTTGGTGGCACAAAAAGAAGACCTTTATTCACACAAAGTGTGCTTAAGGACTCAGATAGGTTTCGACAAACGCAGTGGATTGGGCAAATAGACACCATGCCCCATGTCTCCCCTGCCAACACACCTGGTCCACTTCTTAACAGTAAAAAGCCTATGAGGCCCAGCCAGAGGATTGTTGATTGAGGCATAGGACGGGGACAGGCATTTATTCTGCTGACAGGAATAGATGTTGCAGGATATCTCCTTGACTGGATCCATTTTGAGTTGTCCTGTTCTTGCAACAGATCAGTTCTTATAGATGGACTTCCTGGTGCTGTTCGTGGCATGGTAATCCAGGTTGTCCACAGACCTGTGCGAGAGAAACAACATTAGCAGTTTCATCTCCCTTAGCTATGTAACTGACATTTCACAAACTTTTGTTTAAAAGCACTTTTTGTCACCATTGCCACAATGTCTCCCTAAATCATGAGATTGCTCTTTCATTTACTGATTCTCAGCACAAATACAGTTATCCATTAATTACCACAGAGACTTGGTGTTGTGCCTACTCTTTCATTCAGTATAAGCTTGCTTTATCTAATAATGTATCAATTCACAGAGGAACTAATTTTGAGTCAGGTTCCTAATGTCCAGTGCTTTAGATTAATGGTCTACCTGGAATCCTTAGACAGTTGTTTGAATTTCAAGGCATTTATCATGTACCCAGCAAGGGCAGCAACAACCTTAAACTTTTTCCTTGGTTTGTGAGTGAGAGAGAGACTCGATATGGCTGCCAGGGACAAGCCCCAAGATGATCAGTCACGTTCTGAAGTGATGAATGCCTTGGCTGTCTTCTCATCACAGATGTGAGATTATGTGACTGTTGTTGTGGCTATGTTAGCAGACAAAGTGTATCTATTTACCCAAGTCTTATGTCCTTTTGTTTGTTCGTCTCCCTGCAGCTCCCTGCTTTTCTACAGGGGTCTGATTGCTCCATTAACCTGATACATAACTGTCTGCGTGTGCAATAGAATAGACGAAAGAGAAACGAACCAACCAGCCGGTGCAAGGACAGTAGAAAGCAGCAGACAGCACCACAATAAGTGTGTAAATGAAGTTTGATTGCTTTTAGAACTGTGACTAAAGCTTTGTGGTATCTAACACGCAAATGTCTTGATAGGTCTTGATAGGGTTTAATTAGCCCATCAGTCTCCTTCAACAACTGTATATTGTGCTGCAACATTAAAAGCTTCTGATTGTTGTCTTATGTGATTTTGGCCTGCTTATTTCAGACTCCAGTGTCACAATTTCAAAGCACAGTCTTGAGCATGAGAGTGTTTGTGCAAGCACGAAAGGGAGAGTAATGAAGAGATGAGATGGGGCAGCGTGGGGAGCAGAAATATATCCTATAAATAACCATGTGCAATTGGCTTAAAGCGGTGTGTGTTCAAAATTTGCTTCAATAGCGCATATAAAAGTGCATACTCAGTGAAGTTTGGGTTCATTGTGCACAATCTGGGATTAAAAGCAGTAAATACCCTTGAATCAAACAACTGAACTGCCTACAGTGAGTTAAGTTAAGAAAGTAAGAAAATGACAAACAGCAGATTATGCATATACACTGCCATTTTCCATACCTGTCGTGTCTGTTTCATCAAGATTTAAAATGGTTTCCAATCCTTTCTGTTCGTTTAGAGGTGAAATGCCCGGCTAGATTCCTCATTACTCCTCATGAAAATCCAGGTAGGAAATTTTGACTTCAGACTATTGTGCTGAAAGTTTATTTTATTGCTGTTAGTAAATGACCAGCAATCATGACACTGACAGTTTGATCAGAAGTCAGATGGACGAATTAGTGACAGTCACATCATTACTGCCTTGATGTTCCTTCATCCGCTGTGAGTCACCCAGACGCATCCTCTGAATTCTTCGTGTTAAACAATAGTGGGTAAGCGTGGTTGTTTTGTCTTAATTGTCATTACATTTTACATCTTTATATCCACACTTTTGAAACATTCATACGACAGGATTCTCCTTAGTAGCAAAAGCCCATTTCACCTCTGAGTATTTTTACATTCAGAATCCAGTGAAAGCATGTTTTATTCAAATCTTCTTTTATCTGCAAAGGTGCTTCAGGTAGCCAGAGCCTTCCAGTCCGCCTGATCTCAGAGTGAGCTGCCAAAAGAAACAAAATTCCCTTTTAATAAATATTTAACCAGCATTAAATGCTGGTAATTCATTTTGTATTGTCATGTTCTCAGTCTTGATTGGTGTTTCTCTGCCCCTTGCGTATCTTTTTAGACTTTCCTCTTTGGCTAACAACATTCACAACTTTAATTCTGTTGTTTAAAAGGTAGTGCAAACCCTATTATATATCATTCCTGTCTGTTTGCTGATGTCTGCGTATTATGCTGTTGAGGATCCTAAATTAATTGATTCTTCCTGTAAACTGGCGCATTAAAGCAAATAATCCAATTAGAGCTGCTTTCAAGCAGACCCTGTGGGTTTAGAGTCGAGCGGCGTGTGTATGTGCACAATCTTGTTAGATGGACTTGAGGTGTTTCTCTGATACACTCATCTTCACTGCATGATTCCCACCTCTAGCTCGATCAGTCCCTGTTATTTTCTCTCTGATTAATCCATCCTGAACTGTTGTCGTATTTTCAGACTTATCTCCTCCAAACTAGTTATCTATTTTCCTCTTTCTCCATTCCTTTGTTCAGCCTATAACCTTTCCTAAAACCTTCAGGTGGTAAATGACAAACACCTACAAACCTTTTATCTTATTTTAAAATTCCTCCTCATCTGATGTCTTCTCCAGCTGTCTCGTTCCCTCTTAGGTTCCTCAAAGTGTGCTCTTGGGTAGCATCCTCATCTCTGGTTTTCTCCGCTGGCTCTTTTGTTTTACTCCTACGAACGGTCCCAGAAAGCCCTGCCCTTAAAGTGGGAAACCATCACCTACAGCCACAAAGAACCTTCAGATAACCATGTGCTCGAGCATCAGCTGTTCTCGTTTATTGCCTGATCAATCAAAGACTTGTTTTCGCCGTTTCATTTCCCAGTCTGTATTCTAGTGCCGGACGAGTCTGATTTGTTGCTTTCGATGCAGGGAGCAAGTCGATGTCTGTGAGTGCATGCGCGTGCGACTGCAATGTGTCTGCTACAGCAAGGGCAGAGTGAGCAGAAGGGAGGGAAGAGAGAATGTGAGCGAGCGAGAGAGAGAGAGGGAGGGAGGGAGGGAGGGAGCGGAGAGTGTTAGAGCCTGAAGCAGTCTTGGCTCTCTGTATGAAGGGAAAGACGAAATGCAGGGGGAAACGAGAAAAATGAGAGAATTGAATTTGGCTGACTGGGGTCTGGGTTTGGGTATGGGGGGGGGATTGCCCAAAGCTCTGTCCCCCTGACAGTTCGTCTTTAACAGCAGGGCAGCACTGGCACTCCTGTGGCTCTGACTAGTTTGCTGTCCAGCAGACACACAAAGAACCACAAAGTCCAGCAGACTAGATATTTGCAGTCTGAAAATGCCAAATCATTATGTGCTAGTGAAAACTGACACTATGGCTGCTTTCACATTGTAGGTCTCTGTGGGGATTTGAAGTCTATTTGACATCAGGTCGGATTGTTTGGTTAGTGCTTAACCACTTCAAAAGATAGTCTGCTGTACAGTTATTCATTACAATTTGATAAGACAATCCACACTGAATTGCAGAAGAGAACCGCTGTTGATGACGTATAATTTAATCATTACGTGCTCCCGGTCGCACTGATTATGTAATGATGTGTTTCTCCGAAAGCGGCTCACATTCATCGCATCTCTTGCGATGCAACCGCAGCAGACAGACGCAAGTGCCGTTCTGTGCATGTAAAGTTTTTGTGGTTTATCCAAGAAGACAAAAGCATAAATAAAACAGTAAAGCTGGATTCTTTTCATCCAGAGTCATTACCAAGCTACAGAGGTAAACAGCCGCCACTAGCATTCACTGTGATGTTCACGTTGATAGTACAAATACATTGCGGTTTGAAACCAAAGGTACAATGTTGTAAAGAAATACCAGCACAAAACAAACAAAGCCCCCAAACCAAGTGAGAGCCTACAACAGCAACTAAGTACGTTAAGGCAATAATGCAATTGTATTGATTTTTTTGTAACAGAATAACATTGATTTATTAAGAACAGAACAGAAGTGTGACAGAATATAGTGTGATAGAAGGACGTTGATATTCTGTAGCGCTAGACCATTTAGAGCATTACAGTAAGTAGCTGTATTTTGTAATTTATTGTAATTGATAGGGAACTAATAGGCAGTTAATGTAGCAATGATAAAATAGGCCTGATACGATTAGAACTGCTGCATTTTGAACTAATTGAAGCTTGTTTATGAGGAATGTGGGACATCCAGCCAGTAATACATTACAATAATCCAGTCTTAAGGTCATAAATGCCTGAACTAGCTTTTCTGCATCAAAAACAAGAGAGCATGAGTCACAACTTAGCAGTTTTTCTAAGGTCAGAAAATGCTGTTTTAGAAACATTGGAAATGTGGTTTTAAAAAAAGACAAATTGCTGTCAAGCGTGACACCAAGGTCTTAAACTGTAGAAAAGTATGAAGCTTATTCAGCCAGCAAAGTTGGACCAGCAAGAAAAAAGCCAAGAATATGAGAAATGGACCGCTTTAAGCTACACTTTTTCTCCATTTATGTCTTCTCTCTGATTCTCATAATCTTGTTGTTTTTCTGGGATCAGTGATTTTAGGTGTGTGAGTCACAGTCTCTATGCAGGGCTATATATAGAGGCCTGACTACATGCAAGCACAGCTAAGCGGACGGCACGCAAGCTCGCCAGCAGCCCGCTCTAGCCCAGCTTCACACAGAACCGGCAGGCTCAGAATCTGCTAAACCTCACTGCAGCTGACAAATCAGCCTCTGAAAGATAGATTTGGCAAAGGAGCCAGAATCATGGTCTTGGTTCAGTTATATCACATTTCAGACATTGGAAAATGACCAATAATACAATTAAATACCCTTTGAATTTCCAATTATGATTCTATAGAATAATATATAATATTATAGAATGCAACATATGATTATTATGTGTATGCAAGTTGTACCTGCATAAAAAACTGCAACTGTTGTATCCAAACTACAACTTGAGATATTTCAGCACCATGGACAGATACTGAACACCAAAAAGTCATTGAAGTGATGCTAAAGCTGCAAACTCTGATGAGCTAGTCAAACTGGTTAAATCTGTGAGACATCGTAGTAATATCACCATCTGGGCTTCCATCTGTCTTGCTATACAGGTCCCGTAGCTCATTTTCAGTATTGGGGAGTAACTAACTACAAGCAGACACACTACTAACTTAACTACATTTTTAATAGCGCTCATCTGGTTTTTAGTAACAAGCTACCATCTATATTGAGTAGTTGTTTAGTTTGACAAAAAGGTAAATCACTGTTTAGTTTTTTTAATGTTGTATTAAGCACACAGCTCTACATACGAGTGGTAAACGAAGAAATATGAAGAAATCAAAGACGCTGAACATTCTCTTTTATGAAGCACTACAGTCTGATTTATTTAATTGTTAATTTGCTTGGTTTTCATGTAGAATTTAAATGAACCCATTGTGTGGCATCTTACATTTTCTTTATCAATGTAGTTACCTACTTTCTGTTCATAGTTTGTAGTGTAGCTGCTAAATTTTTCAAATGGTTGGTCTGACTCTAGTAACATTTTCAAGCTGAGCAGCTTCTAGCTTTACAAGATAAAATTTCAAAGTAGCTTCCCAAACTGCACATTTTGACTGTGCTCTTCAATATGGCTGGTACTTGTGTAAAAAACACACAGGTGGTGTTTAAATGTTTAAACTGTCTCTCTCTCTCTCTTTCCTTTTTCCCACATTAGCGCTTAACTTTATCAGCCGTTAAAAAAAGCTTGTGGGCACAAAGTATTTTCCAGCACCATCCGTTGGTGTATCACTGAACAACACTGTACAAACAAAACTGTCAAAATATATTTTCTTTACCAGCAATAAGAAAACCCTTTATTGTTGTGTGTGTGTGTGTGTGTACTCTCACACAGCGCTCTTTGGCATTCCACGGGTATCCGGTATTGAACGTGCGGGCAGGATGTGGCTATGAAATCATGTTATTGAAAAACCCCTTGTTGGCACAGCCAAAAGCCAATAAACTCACTGCCTGTCAACAGCAGTGGCCGATATGTTTTTTCAATAAATGTGCTTGCATCTGATATACCATTGTACAAGTAATGCGATAAAACATACGCCAAAATGCTTAAAATTAGCCAATGTAAAATGTGTTTTCTCATGTGTTGGCCTGAATACTGAAGTATAAACGGCCCGCAAGTACCCAGTATGCATGGGACCACCATCAGTACCGTTTAATAAGTGTCCCAGGTGAATTCTTCATGAAACTGGTTGACTGGATGCCCAGAGTGTGTAGACTCGTGTTTAAGCCAATGTGTCTACAGCAAAAATCCAAAATATAGTAGTAATAAATAAAAACATACTTTAATATACAATTAACATTAATATGAATTATAACTATAAAATTAGTTTTATTATTAAAACAAATGTTTCTGTTTATTTTGTTTTATGGTTTTTATGAATAATACTATTAAGTATAGGTAGGTGTGGCCAGTCTTTGAGGGGTGGTGTATATGTTATGTTTTTGGAGGAAGAATGAAGAAATATGGAGAGTTTTTGAATGAAGAACAATGCTGCATCTTGATGCTGCAGTCAGAAGAATCTAGGTCAGAGTGCTGGCAGATTCCAGCAGAGTCTTTCCAAACCTCAGCTCTTTGGAGAAGATGGACTCAGTCTCTGTTGTTTTCTTCTGTTCCTCATCCCTAATCCTTCTCTCTTCTCTTTCTCATACTCTGCTCCTGTGTCTTCTGTTAAACCCTCTGTGGGGAGTCAATGTGAGATTTGTATGTTTGTAGGTGGCAGGGGTGCAAAAGCTAGTGCTAAAACTATAGACTTCAATTAACACGTTGCTGATTCTGTTAGCTGCTTGCATCTGCTCACTCCATGTGCCTCAACTCCTTATTATCTTCCCTCCTGCGTTTTCTGTGACGGTCCAGCATTGGCAGCCATGCTCACAGATTCTTGAAATGTATTTGTTTAGTTGTTTAGCGGACAATTTCAGCTTGGAGGTCTGCAGGAATCACATGTGCACTTATTTAATGCATGTAGGATGTCAGATTCACTGCATGTCAACTATGAAGTTATTTTAGTGCACCATAACAGTGAGAACGAGTTCGCGTGCGCACTCACATGTTGGGTTTGATAGTGATGGAAAGGAGTATCGAGTGTTTAGATAATGGTATTGATTTTAGAACTGGCTTCCGAATGGCCCCATCTGCCCAGTGAAGGACCATTAGCACCTCAGCACAGCGTCTGTGAGCGTGTGAGTGTGTGAGTGTGTTGTTGGGTTGCTCTTCCTCTCTGAAGATGAAGTTCTTTCGAACTGTCAGTTTGTAAATAAAAAGCTAAAATGTATTTGTTTCTGTTATTCTTTCTAGACAAACATCCCCTTCCTCCAGAACGTGTTCAGTAATAATCAGTTTCTAAATGGGACAGTGGACACTCAGTTCATCGATGAGAATCCAGATCTCTTCAACCTCAAACCGGTGCAGAACCGAGCCCAGAAACTGCTTCATTATCTGGGTAATGCTTTATTGAATGAATGATTCAGTGATCCGATGCAGAATTTAATGCGTTAGTCATCATATTACAGAAAAGCTGATGAAAACTGTTCCTGTAATGAGATGTTTAAAATGAATACAGTTAATGCAGAGAATTCAGAACGCTAAATAGACAATAAATAAAGAAGAGTGTCACTCCTGACCAACACAATCTTCACACAAATGACCAATCAGCATAAAACCTCATACTGTAACATAATGTAACGGTTGCCACAGAGCTAACCCAACACAAATTTGCTCAGTATACTGAATGTTTGTAGCGAGGAGTTTAAGATCTACACGTTTCACCATCAGTGCAAAATGTCAATATGTCAACATCTCAACATTCTTTGCGTAAGTATACAGATCAATTCAAACCAAAAGCCAGAACCTTTCAAGCAATGCGGGTAGCACAGACTTCAACCCACTTGACTCTGTATTAAATCTGCAGCGTTAAATATGATTTTGTGTTGATTGTATGTGCTCCTCTTTTAGGTCATGTTATGGTGAATGGCCCCACTACTCCGATACCTGTCAAGGCTAAGCCCTCCCCCATCGATCCGGTCATCCCACCAGTGCCTCTCGGTAAGCTGCACACACACTTATCTTATCTCATATTTTCACACACTGTCAAGTTCTTGCACTTACAAACTCGGTATGAGATGCCTTTGCCGTCAGTTGGCGTGATATTTCATTGATGGGCTGGAGAAGGCATGAGGTAGTGTTTTTATTTCTTATTTCTTTTTATTTCATCCTTCCCCCTCAGCTATTCTCACGTTAACCCTGATTATATTACAAATGTAGACGGAGAAAAAGAAAATATTAAGGTGTGTGTTTATAAAACGATCTTGCAGTCCTTTTTCTCCACCGCTGTGAGGATTGGATTGTTTACTAACCGCATGTGCCAAGAGCAGAAAAATCAATTGCTTAACTCGGGTAAAACTACTCAATTCTGTCTGGGTAATGTGTCTATTAAGATGTCCGTTGTGGTGTGTGTGTGTTCTTATGTGAACAGTAGTGCGGATAAGAAATGGTGAAATGGTGGTTTGTCTTTTTGTTTCCTCTCAGCGTGGTATTTGTGATAATGTCTGTATTATTAATTAGCTCTGTGTGTGTGTGTTTTTGTGCACTGCAGGTGAGCCACCAGTGGGTTTCAGGGATGTGCTGCTGAGAGAGGGTCCAGATGGTTTTGCGAAGGCGGTACGTGCCCACCGGGGTCTGCTGCTTATGGACACCACGTTCAGAGACGCCCACCAGTCCCTGTTGGCCACTCGCGTACGCACTCACGACCTGAAGCGAATCGCGCCGTTCGTGGCTCACAGCTTTAGCAACCTCTTCAGCGTGGAAAACTGGGGAGGTGTGATGCCAGTTCAATACTGTTTTCTGTGCTCGTCACGTTTC
>JAZGTK010015835.1:0-13023 GCA_036877625.1 Ambastaia sidthimunki
AAAAAAAGGAAAGAGAAAGTGACAGACTGAGGACACACAGACTCACAGAGAAACTGAGAAATAGAAAATAAAAATAGCAATAAATACAAGACTGAGAGAAAGCATGACTGTTAGCTGGTGTTCTGCTAATGTCTGCTCTGTTAGCAGCAAAGCCTGTAGGGTGTGTGTGTGTGTGTGTGTGTGCTGGTCTCCTCTGAGCTTCTCTAGCAGGGTAATCCCATTCAGTGCATGCTAATGTGAAACCAGAATCTAATGACCTTCTGCCATGGCTTTTCAACCCAGGCCTGGAGCTATCTCATAGCAACATCTCACCCATAGACACTCTCTCCAAGAACGCCCCCACAGTAGCACACAAGCATACTAGTGAGCGAACCCCCTCGCTCACTATCTTCCATAAAATCTCTCTTATCACATCATCGCCGCAGAGTGGGCGTGACGATACGGTTTAAGTGAATTATTATTGAAATTCAACAGTACATTCAGGGTTTCTGGCTGCGTCTCAATTTGCATATGCATCCCTACATAGTATGCAAGATTTGGATTATCGCATGCCAAATCATAGCAGGTTGAAAATGGTGTTTTGTCTGGACCCAGAGGAAAATTTTATTTCTTTGGGTTTTCATAGATTTGATGGAGACCTCAGCTGTGTTTCATTTCAGTATCAACTTTGTTTCCTAAAATTGCTTAGGAGAAAAACAAATGAGACAATTGTTAAAATACATTAAAGAGTATGGAGCTAAAATAATCTGGATTTTGATGTGAAATGTTTGCGTTCATATTGAAGTCTTTAATAACATTTGATTGCAGTCTTGGCAAACAGGAGAAATATCTGAGACAGAAGACTTTTCCAAAGTTTCCGTTTGCTCTCTATTTATACTCATTGCTTTAAGAAACAATGAAGATTTTAAAGATCTCATCAGTGTTTATTATTTCCTATGAGGATGGTGAATGTTTTACTAAGTAGGTTTGTGTGCAGGCTTTTCAGGCTAATATTTCCCATAAGCCTTTGCTCCACAAAAGAATTTGTGGCAGACTTCACCGCCCAACTGGAGCGAAGCCAAGGATATAAAAATCTGTGTAAACACATTTTCCCTGTGTGGTCAGGTCTTTATACTGACCAGGTTTTTTATTTCTATAGTTACTGTTATTTTACATTACAGTCACACTTTGTGTTGAATCTACGGAACGGCCGGCAACATTTACCAGCTCTTGTGAAGGGGAGTCAGTTAACACAGTTTGAGGTTCTGTATTGTTGTTTCAAGATGGCTCCACAGTGATCGGTTAGATTAATAAGCAGGGCATGACTTTAAAAGCGTTTAATGGCCGCTAAACAGACCCGCCGGTCCCTCCGTAACCCCACTATCATAAGCGTCCCTTTCAGCAGAGTGTCCGTAGTGAGTAAATGGTCAGTTGTGATGAAGACAAAGACTGTTTGAGAGACAGAGAGACAGAGAAGAGCGTCTGTGGCCCTCAGGCTGTTTCAGATCCAACAGACAAGAGAAGTCTGTGTTCACTAGAGCACGTATATTGATCTGCTCCCTATTGCCTCAACGCCCATCTGTTTGGGTGAAGGCTGCGATTCCTCTATACTACAACTCCCGCCAGCCGTCTCCATGGATACTAATCCATTTATCCCAGTGAATTACAGTATCAGGCAACTTTTTTTTACTGGGGAAAAAACATTATTTGAGTATTAATCTTTCCAAAGTATTTATTATTATTTATTTTTTTATATTGTTATTACTTTAACATATTTGTTATATTGATTGGTAAGGTGCTTTTCAAACCGCTTGATTTGAGAGGATGTGGCAACCAAACACAGTTTCCAAAATTCCTTAAACAAGAAGTCAAAGGTTGAAATGGGAGATTATTAAACCAACTATATTTATTGGCTTGTGCATTTATTAGTTTAACAGATGCTTTACTCAAACGTGACTTTAAGAGAGAACAAATACAACAACTATATATGTATCAGTAATAATTAATTTAGTTATTAGATATATTAATTTATGATATTAAAAGAGGAGTCCAATTATAATTTCTGACTCTGACATATAAAGGTTTTTGATACTGTGCCTTTAAGAAATCTGTACGTACATGATTGGCTGCACAAAAGCAAGGAAAGCTCTTTTTATGTCATGTCCCCCTTCAACAAACAGGCTATTGATGAGTTACATTTCTATTATAGAAATAGAGAACAGAATTCTACAGTGTTTAAAACTTATTCTTCATTGTCTCTTTGTTCTGTTGGTTCATTCTTGATGAATGTGATTCTGTAAGGTTCTGCCTGGCCTTCAGAAGAGGGAGGGAAGCGGGTCACTCACGGGGTTTTGATGAGTCCTTTTGGACTCAGATTAGAGAGAGCTGCTTTAGGGGGGTGCATTTTTCCAAAAGTTTAAGAGCCAAGACTGGAAGAGGGCGCACGAGAGAGTGAGAGAGAGAGAGAGAGAGAGAGAGAGAGAGAGATGAAGGCTGCAGGTTTGGATAGGAGATGACATGTTTGCAGTAAAAGAGGCAGGGAAGCAGTTCAGCCTGTTTTTGATTAAGCAGCATTTAAGGTCCAGTAGTTTGGCTCTGACACACAGCAGTGAAAGTTTAATAAATGTAATGAAAGCCAGATAATGAATGAATGAACTCACAGGCATCTGTCATAAAACTTTACCACTGTGAAGCTACATATGACCATCGCATCACTCACCATATAAACACCATCCCAGCTAACAAGTTTAGGTTGTAAGAATGTTTCTCTAATGTTTCCATTAGGTTCAAAAAGTTAAAAATGTTATTTTGAATGTTTTATTCAAACATTACCAAACAAACTTTTTTAAATATTTGTGTAATGTTTTATCATTCCACATTACAGCGTAAAAATAACGTTTTTGATGTTAAAAAAGCTGTGTTCTACTAACGTTATTGCAAGAATGTTTTTTGATAGCTAAGAGTTAGCTAACGTTCTAAGAACGTTCCCTGTTCGCTGGTTAGGGGTTTAGGACAAAGTCTAACTAGAATGTTTAAGGAATATCAATGTAGTGCTGTAAAAACAAACAGAGGATTGTGTGTATGAACTTCCTGTTTAATTATGGCCGCCTTTGTCTTAATCGCCTTGTCAGATTTCTCTGACATCATTTCCTTTTGTGTCTGACTCACTTAAATTTCCGCTTCCTCAGGCCAGATTATTGCTTCATTTAGCACAGGTCGAGACGTGTTGTA
Source organism: Ambastaia sidthimunki (assembly GCA_036877625.1). Lineage (NCBI taxonomy): Eukaryota > Metazoa > Chordata > Actinopteri > Cypriniformes > Botiidae > Ambastaia > Ambastaia sidthimunki. The sequence goes on from JAZGTK010015835.1 coordinate 3,211, forward strand.
GACAACATTTTCATTAGTGCTCTGTGTTCATATCCGTTTGTAGCGTTCAAAGCATGAATAAACTATTCTAGAATAAATCACATCTAATTTGAGACTACAAATGAACTGGGCAGCATATAGGTGAAGTTTTGATTAGATATAATCTTTCATAAATGCTAAAAATATCTTTCCAGCAAGGCTAAAATAAATACATTAATAATGAGATATCTTTAATATCATAATTATTCTATATATAAATCAGCTCTGTTGTGATTGGCTACCTCAGTCTGTTGATCTGCTGATACTGTTTTATCTTCTAAAAACAAAGACAAAAATATCACATAGTTTCAGAACTGTCTCAAACTGTGATCTCATATTTGCTTAGACACCAAAGTCTGTAATCAGTCATACATTCCAATATGAACTCATCAGATTCCTTTATGATCAAAAGCTGATTCCACATTTATTTGTATCTGTTAAACACTGTCTCAGCTCTTTAATTTCTATTAAACTCATAGTTTTATTTCCAAACCAGCATGCACATGAGTTTGAGCAAATAATTACATTTTTACATAAAATGTTTCTTTAAACATCAACGGTGCCTCAGATATTTCCTCAAAAATTACCTCAAAATGTGTGTTGTTAAAAACCCTTCGTTCATGCTGTTTGTCAAGCAGGGCTGAGGTGTATAAACTCAGAGTCAGAGACGGGCTGTTATGAGAGATGTATGCAGAGAATATTTAGGCCTGTGGTTACAGATTAAACTTCCATTGGGATGCTCAGCTTCTCACTGTGTAGCCAGTCTACCTCGTATGTCTCTCTCTCTCCCTCTTTCTCTGTCTTTCTCTCTGTCTCTCTCTCAGAGGGAGGGCGGCTGGCGGTGAGTGTGAACGCTGCGTGCTGTAGGCTGAGCTCTGGGTGTTGGCTGCTCCGGGTGGAAGACAGACCACAAGCATGAGCGATTGTGTGAGTGTGTGTGTGTCCCGGGAACAGCAGCTGTTGTGGTGTCTCTTACTTTTGGGGGCCTGGGGGGCAGGGTGACACACCGGCAGTACAGCACACATGCACTCATGAGGACGTGAACACTCAACATTACTGTTGTATGTGTTTGAGCTCTACTGTTTGGAGAGGTAAAGTGTGTGTTCAAATACTTAATCCCAGTTTAACTGCAGTTTGTTAAATGCAGCTGATGTGTTATCTGGTAATACAGGGTAACTAGTTCTACAACAGACTGTATCAGATCTAATACTGGGTTTAAAGAGGTTGTGAGTGGAGAGTGTTAATGAGGGGTTGCCAGGTCGTTGCTAGGGGGTTGTTTAGGTGTTTTTATAGTCTCCTGTATAGCATCCTGGTTTCAGGGTGACTTGGGTGAAATCTTTTTTGATTCTCTCAAAACTGGAAAAAAAAACATTCTTGCAGTAACTTCAGTAGTATGTTTTTATAATGTTATATATAAATTAAAAAATATTCTAAATTTGTATTCTTAAGTTGTTAGTTGAACATTTTAAAAACATTATAGAATAAACAGAATTTAAAAACTTATAACCAAACAGTAATATTTAAAAACTGGACGTTCTTAGAACATTTTTTAATGTTTTTGTTACTTAATGGAAACGTTAGGAAAACTTCCTTACAACCTAAACTTGTAAGCTGGGTGAGGTCAGGGGTTTGTTCAAATCAAACACCAGTAATAAAAGATCTGAGTGTTTTCAGTCCCTTAGATCTTCTCAGAAGTTTAAGCAATGCTTCATTCACTTCCAGCAGGCAGCTTGTTCTTATTGAGATGCTCTCAGCAGAGCCAGCGTCAGTCCAGACTCACCAGAAGGATGCCAGGACCTGGAGGTGCCAACTCTCTCTCTCTCTCGCTCGCTCTGCCTTACAGATGTCCACGGTTCCAGAAACAGACATCTGTACTCATCCACACTGACAGAAGTGCAAACAGCTTCATTGCTCCACACTTTCACACTTACATCGTCTCCTGTTTATCTGAGTGTGAGGAAAACAGGCTGCTCAGAGGAGGCAGGAGAAACCACTTTAAGAGCAAATACATGTGCTTGAGGCCACGACCTCTTCTGCGAGTCATTTTACATGAAAACAAATAGGAGTTTTGCTCAATACTTCCTTACAAAAACAGCATGAACAATTTTAAAAAGGAAAATTCCAATTAGAAAAGGGTTTTAGGGTCTGATGTCATAAGAGAAACAGTTCAGAGTTTCACAATGAACTTATTATTTTATTTTTTTTATTTTTTTTTGGAAAGCATCTATGGACTGGTACATTTAAGCAGCTTTGCTTTGAGATCTAGATTTTATTGCATTTGTTTATTGTACAATAGTAAACAACACTGTCGAATTTGGCAAGTTTCTTCAAGTAATTGTTGGTTCCTGCAGTCCATGACTCTATCAGAACACACCTGGAACCCATTTTTTGGGTCATGTATGACCACCAGTTAACTGACACGCTGATCTAAAGAATGTGCAATACAACATCAAGAACCCTTTTAATCTCCGAAGAACCTTATACCCAGCTTTCAGGGAGCATTTTTAGAACTGTGGCAAATGTTCTCTCAAATGTTCTTTCAAAGTTATTAAAAAGCTCTTGCAGTAATGTTTGTACAACATTTTTTTAATGTTATATATCATATATCAAAAACTTTATTGTTAAGTTGTTAATGGAATGTTTTAAAAACATTGCAAAATGTTAAAAAAATTTGAATAGCATTTTATATCCAACTGCAATACAATGTCTAGAACATTCAAAATAACATCATTAACATTTTTGTTACTTAATGGAAATGTTAGGGAAACGTTCTTAAAAGGTTAGCAGGGCAGCTAGCTCAAGAACCCTGTACAGCTAAAACAGGTTCTGATAAGAACATTCTGTGCTGAAACTAACACGCTGCTGAGCATCACTGAAGAGCTTTTATTTGTAAGACTGTGAGTTTGCTGTGTTTCAAATGTATTTGTCCTTTCTTATGATGCTGTTAACGGTGCAGTTAATAACTGGAGTAGAGACTGCCGACACGTTTCCACTGTGTGTGCGTTAGATTTGATGTTAGAGATGATTTCTGCAGTGTTGCAGTTCTTTGCGTTTATTTGCCAAAATGGCTGTTGCATTCTCCACCCGTGACATTGCGAGATTTAGTGACGGAGGCTGACGTGTCATTTCTCTCTGTGTCACATGGACCGATTTCCCATATTCCCCCCCGACGGCCCTCTAAACTGCATGATTATTCATTTTCACTTCATTGAATATAGACGTTCTCTTTGTTGCTAGGTGACAGATAATTTTCAGCATGTTTTAATTAACAAGAGCACAGAAAAGCCACATAAAACAGTTGTTCCAATTCCACAACAAGAAGGAAGTTTTATTATGTCTCTGTCAGCTAATATCTGTCTCATGGCGGGTGGGCATGATATAAAAATGTCTCAATTTAGAGGGCAAGATTACTCACAAATGAAGCTTTTTGTGTCAAACTCGTTGCAATTCAATATACATATATAATTGTGAAGGCTTTTCCAATTTAAAAACCAAATGTAATCTTTACTAGACTTACACAAGCCCTGTGGCAGTACAGTCAATAACAGAATCAGATACAGTGGTATTTTTATTTGACTAGCAGGGTCCTGCAGTTTGATATGATTGATTTTGTCTAAAACTACTTTAAGACACAGTTTTCAAATTATTGCATACTTATGCATTTTTATTTTTTATCAAAAATTTAACTTCTTTAAAGCAGCAATCTTTTGCCTCTCTACCGCCATCTCTGTTTGGAACGTGAAATTACAGGTTATTTTATGTACTGCTCTAATACTGTGTTATTTTATGTACTGTGTATTCTTAAAGTGAACAGTTATAGAACCTACAGTCATATACATGTAGCTTACATACATACATACATACATACATACATACAGTATATGTATACATAAAGTCATATGTATATGCTTATATAACACAAATGTATAGACATTTACCCCAAAAATAATAAAACACCATATTAATATTATGATAGTGTCCATGGTAGACATGCTTTATGTGTGGGTGCAAATAATTATCTATATGGTCCAACTAATTTTCTATAGGGTCCAACTAATTCTATATAGGGTCCAACTAATTCTATATAGGGTCCGATCATCAAGAGTGCTGTTGAGATGATTTGAGATTTTGTCTGTATTTTCTCTTCTGAATTTTCTGTCGAATATTGAGCTCCCTAGTGATTCCCAGAGGAGTTACCCCACTGACAACAGTACTGTGCAGTCTGCTGTTAGGGTACTGTACAAAAAGAATTGTTGCTTGGCAACTGTTTGAGCTCCACTTTGAAGTTTTACAAATGTTTTCCGCAGGATGGCACAAAGCCACAAAACGGCACATGAAAACGACAGCATAATAAAAAGTAACAATACGCCACCCAACAAAATGTCTGATTTTACATTCTGCTCTTTATTAGCACTTCCTAAGATGAGCGTCATTGTGCTACCCAGCTAACAATATTAGGCTGTATGAACGTTTACCTAACGTTTCTGTTTACAACAAAAACATTACAAGTATTATTTTGAATGTTTTAGGAATGTTCAAAACATTTAATTTTTTCATGCTGCATTAACGCATTTCTTGGTTGTAAGAACATTATTCAAACATTTTTAAATTCTGTAACTTTTTTTACTAACAACTTAATAATAAATGTTTTGATGAACATAATAAATAACATAAAAAGTTGTACTTCAAGAATGTAAGCCAACGTTCTGAGAATGTTCCCTGTTAGCTGGGTAGAGATTTGTTTAGAGATTTGTTTAATGATCTCTAACATTTGACTTGTTGAGGAAATTGATGAGTGATTAGATCTGCAATATTTGGATTATTAAAATTGAGCCAAATAATAAAGGAAGCCACTCCATATTTACTGACCAACACATATAGAGAAATAAAACCACTCAGGACATCCTGTCAGTCGTATACTAACACAAACGCTAAAAAAACATTCAGAAACATCTGCAGAAAAACATCCTGCAGTCACAATTACGAGTTTTATGAGAGCAAGCTCCGTTTTTCCAGGAAATCTTATTTGCACTGTAAACTGTTGCATTTTAATTCTCTGTGGCAGGTTGTTCTGTGTTTACCGCACAAGGAAATAACTTTTAAATCAGCACAAAGCAGTGGATGAAAGGGAAAAATAAGATACTTTTAAGTGACGGGCAAATGAAGGCAGTTTAATAAGATCCTTCATCAGACGTGGGCCAGGAGAGACCGCCGGTGCCTTGCGGTTCGGACCCTCCAAAGTGCACATAATTTAACTAACAGCTGCTGTGGCATATAGCGGCCAGATGTGCATTCTAAGAGAGGGGAAAGGAAACCAAATGGAGTGGTTTAGGGGTAAAAGCGGCCCCAGTCAGGGGGCCCGAGTGCCCTGCAGTAAAACGCGAGAGAGAGCTATTGTCATGCATGCCGCATGCGTTTTTATGGTGACTTCTGCAAATTACAAGGATGTAGGCATCAATTTTCACATTGGGGTTCGACACGGCTGAATGTCTCAGTGTGCTGGTTGTGTGTTAGCTCGCGTGTGACGTTGTGTGTGTTCCACAAACTTCTCGCCGTTTGCACTTGTTTTATGAGCTCCTGCCAAACGTTCTGGTACGGCCCAGCTAGCTAACAATTATAGGTTGTAAGAACGTTTCCTTAAGTTTCTGTCAAGTAGCAAAAACATTAAAAATTTTATTTTATTCAAAACGTCTAGTCTTTTAAACAAGTATTAAAACTGTTGTTTGGTTATAAGAACGTTATTTAAACATTTGTTTAATTCTGAAAACATTTAAATGTTCCACCAGCAACTTATGTGTTTGATATATCATACATAAAAAATTCTTCTCGCATTAGTGCAAGAATGTTTTTGATAACTTTGAGAGAACTTTAACAGAACATTAGCCAAAGTTCTCAGAGCGTTCGCTGTTAGCTGGGAGGGTTCAAAACTTTATCTTTCAAAATTCTTTGTGTTCATTTAATGGAGATGTGGAAAGCATTTTTAAAGAGAGTATCTTTTACAAAAGTATTTTTTAAAGAGGGCCGGGATAAAAATAGCAGAAAGGGACGTTGTTTAAACATGGAGTCTGAAATTAACCCAAAAATAAACCATGCAAAACTGGACTGACATTGAGTGTATTATTACAGTACTTAGAATGTATACACTGAGTAAAGAGTGTATTATTTTAAAATCTCTGTGCAATGAAAGACTATAACATCTCTTTTTTGCTATTATGTGTTTATCAGAGATCCATCATGCTTTAAAACAGAGTTATGAATATCATATCTGAGCATTTAAATAAATGATGTGCAGATTTTTGTGGATTCCTCCAAAAACTGCAGTTACAGTGAGACATTTATAATGTAAATAGGCCAGCATTAAAATTCATCCACCTTTCTGCTTTTACAGCCTTGAAGTGCCTGCCGTGTTTATTTCTATTGTAAGTGTGTTACTGTAGCTGTGATGTTTTACTGTAAATGTGAACATGGAACATTCCATTAAATGATCATGATGTATTATTTAGTTCAATCACATGTTATAATGTGATAATGAGTCACTCGTTATAAATGCATAACATGAACTAATGATTTTACTTACAATGTCTATTAGCTCACTGACAGCAGATGAAGTATTACAGATGACACAAGCAACCCCAGAGTGAAACATTACACCGTGATTAGTAATATCTAAACTTTCCGTTGCCATGACAATCACAGGGCCTGTATCTTCACAGCAGTATGGATGCAAAATACTTTTGCTATGATGAAAGATAATAAACAAAACTCCTCCAGCCACCAGGGGGCAGTGAGGGATTCAAGTGGGTGCACGTGTACACGTTTGGTAGAAATTACTTTTGTTATGTGTGTAATGTGCAAATAGAAGTGGAAACAGAAGTTGTGTACTTTAAAAATAACAACAATAATAATAATAATATCATGATATTATAAGCATGGCAGGGGGCATAAAATTATGGTGTTAACAATTATAGGTTGTAAGAACATTCCCTTTACATAAAAAGTTATTTTGACATTTATAGGAATGTTAGAATTTTTAGGTTTCAGATGTTTAGACGGTTATTAGAACATTATTTCAATGTTTTTAACATAACATTTTTAAAACAACTTCAGAATAACGTTTTTGATATATGTGATAAGTAATGTAAAAAAACACTGTTAGCTGTTGTATTGTAAAACCATGGTACTTTTCTGTAAACAAATAAACATAGCATATAACACAGACAAACTGTGACTGCAGCTTTTAAGACTTTGATGAAAAGGACTCACATAAATTAACACTTGAAAACGAAAAGCAACAATAGTTGCCAATAAACATTAGGATTCATTCTCAAGGTTAATGAAATTTCAATGAGACACATGAAAACTCATAAACAGACTGTAAGTGTGCCATATCTTTGCTGTTATCTTTTAAGTATGCCTCACTAGTCTCCCACTCCAACCTTCAGAAGAGACGCTCGTGACCTTCAGCAAAACATTTTACTGGGAAAATCAAATAACTCAAGAGTTGTAATAAATCATGATCCACTGTGGGACCGTATGACATGATAAAAAGGGAGAAGACATCACATTTCATAAAAATGTTGCTTTATTTCCCCTGACACCGTGGTACAGCTTTAAATGAGAGGTCATTGCACAAATGAATTAATGCAGTGGAGCTCAGACCCGGCTAACAATTTTAGGTTGTAAGAATGTTTCCTAACATTCCCATTAAGTAACAAAAACATGAAAAATGTTATTTTGAAAGTTGTAGGAACATTCAAAGGGTCTAGTTTTTAGACATCATATTAAACTATTGATTATAGGAAGGTCATTTAAACCTTTTTTTAGTTCTGTAACTTTTTAAAAGTTCTACTAGCTACCTAAGGTTCTACTAGCTACCTTTTTAAAACGTTCTACTAGCTATCTATCATATATCAAATAATAACATTTTTGATATATTATATATAACATTAAAGAAATGTTCTACTAACAGCTCTGTTCTAAGAGGAAAACAATAATAAATACAATAAATAAAAGGCAACTGACCATATAATACTCTAAAGTTCATATGTATAAGCGTGTGAACATTTGAAAGGGTGAAGATGTTTTGTTGGTGATGTCATAGGCTATTCAGCCAATCAGATTCTGTATTTCGGTGGCAATTCATCTGTCAGGAAGATGCAGCCAAATCAGGAAACTGCCAACATGGACAGATTGTGTGACATGCACCCATCATCGAACGCTATAATATTTAAACTTGTCAGTGTTTGATATTAAAAACATTTTTGTTTCGTTTTGTATGACAAACACGTTTAGTATTGTTTTGGTTCTGCATCTGATATTCAGTGCAAAATCTGGGACTTAAAACAAAACCAGTTGAAAACTTCTGTTGTGAAACCAAACATGACCAAACTTGGGAAAAATGAGTCACATGGATGACACTCTGAGAAGATAAATAATGACCAACACATTTAAATAAATAAATGAGACTTTCCAATTAAACTAACCGTTATAAACACTAAAGACATGCAGAAAACACACCCTGAGGACAATATTATTAATCATTGATTGCTTTTTTAAAGCTCATAAGGCTAATTCCAGTTAATAGGGAACGTTCTCAGAACATTGGCTAATGTTCTCTCAAAGTTATCAAAACGGTCTTGCAGTAATGTTAGTAGAACTATTTTAACGTTATATATTTTATTGAGAACACAATTTGTGTAAGTGGAACACAAGTAGACAAGTTGTGAACACAAGCTGTTAGTAGAAAACAGAATATTTTGAATGTTTCTAGAACTTTTAAAATAACATTTTTAACGTTTCTTTATTGAACTATTTAACCTTTTTTATTAACAGTTTGAGACACTGTTGAGATCTGTTCTGAAGAGATTTATTTGTTAGAAATATCTAAACACAAGAGACTTAAGCAAACGTTTCTGTTAGCTCTCCATTTAATCCTAATGCATTCTAGAAGAAATAATTGAGATGTTAAAGAGATCTCATCTGTGATTTTTCTTTCCTGTGAGATATTTAAGATGTCTTCCAACAGCAGAATGTCACTTTTTGGGTCATGATAGTGAGGTTTATATTTAAGAATAAGAAAAAACCTCAATCCTTTCTCTGCAATGGAAGTTTCCTCCCCTGTGATTCTCCATTTTTGTCCCTTTTTCCGTCCCGAGTTGTTGGGCAGCCACGCACAGCAGCACCGAGTGACTCCATCCTCCACGAGCCCGATGCGGTTGAAAAACTGAGGGCTGCGGACCGCTGAGCTCAACTGGCTTCAATTACAGATGCACACAATTACAGAGTGAAAGAACAGGGCCGGGCAGAACGTGCCAAAGTACAAACACTGGCCGGATCACAGGAGGAGAAGGAGGAACAGGGCAGGAAAATCAAATGCTACCATCTTCTCCCACCCAACCACCACCGGGTTATTTTGGGACCTCTGTGGTTTCAGCATTTAGAAACTAACTGGATTTTAGGAACTGGACTTATTAGCTAGAACTACATTCAAGCTTTTTGTTTAAATCTGAGATATGTGAGTTTGTGCCACTGTAAAACTAAATATGCCGAAAATGTTTCCCTTCAGAGTTGTAAACCTTGTATTAGCGAAGTCATCTAAAAGCTATTAGCTCTCATGACTGAAAGCGGCACAGGCACGAGGCTTTGCTTTGTTTACATCAGCCGATTTTTGTGTTTGTTTATCGTTGAGTGTCATTTTCCCTAAACAGCCATTTACTGGGCCACACGATTTGAATAAGTGGATTGCATAGCTATTTGCTCTCAGATTACATCAAACTTTATTAAAGGCAAATAGCA
>JAZGTK010015836.1:0-13023 GCA_036877625.1 Ambastaia sidthimunki
ACTGTACACACACTCACACTGTACACACACACACACCACAAAACCCCTGACACATACTGTACACACTCACACTGTACACACACACACACACACACACACCACACCACAAAACCCCTGACACATACTGTACACACGCTCACACACACATACACAAACACACACACACTGAACCCACACAGACACTGTACACAGACACTGWACMCACACACAMACACTGAACCCACACAGACACTGTACACAGACACTGTACACACACACACTCAATGTCAGTGATGGTGGGTTTCAGAGAGAATCTCGTTCTCTGGCTCTGAGCTGATTAACTGACACAGTAAACAAGCATTTCCTGGATGTACACAAGCGCCAAAAAGAAAAGATACAATAGAGCTTTAAATAGATCTAAAGTGTGTGCTGTCCATGAGCTAAAACACTGTCTGCTCCTGCTACAACAACACAACTCTGTGTGTGTGTGAGTGAGTGTGTGTGAGTGTGTGTGTGAGTGTGTGTGTGTGTGTGTGTGTGAGTGTGTGTGAGTGTGTGTGTGTGTGTGTGTGTGTGTGAGTGTGACAGTACCTCATCATTTGAGGTAGCAGTGTGTTGAGGACCTCACTGCTGGAGGACATCTCTATCACTAAGGCTGATTTTCAGACACTGCTGTGCAGGGATCACATCTCATGGTGTTGGGTTGCTAATTCTTTAATCTCTTGGCCTCGGGTCATTTCCATTATCAGCTCTTACATAAGTCCTGTCCACACTGCCCCCCAAATGATCTTCTAACTGTAGTAGCAATGAACAATAAACATATAGAATTCATTTACTGTATTAATAATAAAAAAATTAAATATTGGATCAATTGTAGTCGTTTTCATCGTTGTTTGGTTTAATTTCTAAAGCATGGGATGATGTAACAGTGCTAATAATAACAGATGATTTTTCTGAAGTAAGAAACATTTTAATTGTTCAATATGCATTTATACGAAACTGAATTAACTGCATTATTATTTTCAACAATTAAAACTGAAGAATACAATAATTATTTAATATTCTGTCCTTGTTTAACAACAGTTTAAGAAATAAAAACAAACGACACTTATTTCGTGATGAATATTAATTAGGCTTCGTAACATTCGCCAATCGCGTGTCGAGTTCGAGGGGCAAGTGTTGCGTAGCTCATTAATATTCATCATCAGCGCTTGACGTCAGCGCGCAGCGAGCGCTCGGTGTCAAAGCGCAGATCTCCCGCAGCAGAGCGCGACTGGACATCATCATCTTCATCATCATCATCAGAGACGTTTACTCTATATGATCAGCTTCTCTCTGGACTTTCTGCACATCACTCACTGTTATCAGAGTAAAACAATCACCGAGAACAACATGTGCAACGCGGAAGAGAGGTGAGACGACTCCCTATTTATATTATTATTATTATATTACTCACACGTTTATATTATTTACTATAACAATACCGTCTGCCTTATGCAACACTGAGAATCTTTATTTCCTTAACAAAATGTTCAGAGGTTTAATTTGCAGTTTCTTGCACCTTATTTTTCTTCTAATATTGTTATCACGTTTGGTAACGCGTTTTGGCATAAATAGACATTATGTACCGTTAAATATTACAGAAGTGTGATTTATATAGACTTATGAATGTAATATTATGAATGTGTTGGTTTATCGTGCAGCACTGAGGGGATCAGATTTGTCAAAGCGCATTTTTTGTCCAGTGCGAGACGACTGATGCTATAAATAATTGATCCATAACTCCATCAACTTAATTTAGTTTCATGAGCTGGTCACGAGACTGGCAGTGCTGACTAAATCTGTACCATACTGACACAAAACAAACTATTCAACCTCCTGATCTGCACAGATCACCTCCACATATCCTGTTGTGTAACTATCAGCTGGATGTTTTCAATCAGACCTGTTTGTGTTTGTAACAGGATTATCAGAAGACAGGTTATTTAAGATATTCTGTGCCACGAATACAGGGACAGAAGTTAGATTAAACATTACATAAGACTGAGTTATGCTAGTTAACGTTGTGTACAGATACAAACAGCAGGCTTGTTTATACACTATAAACAATTCAGATATTGTGTTACATTCATTGTGTTACATTTATTGTGTGCAAGAACATGTTTGCTTTGCAACTCCACACTCACGTTTCATGCAAAACAACCCTCACCTTTTGTTTGTTTTTTGTTTGGCTTGAAACAAAGCCAGACCCGGCGGCCCTCAACAGAAACAGTTTATTCAAGAAGCGCAGCACTGAATTTTTTAAACCTCTTGAGTTTCCACCAGCTCAGAAACATGTCAGACTCGTTGTGAACACGACGTTTGCACGCTGAGGTTTTGTAATATGATATATGAAAAACACAAACCTGCCATATCTCTCTGGTCAGGGATTAGTCCAGAACGTTTTGGCAGGGAGTTGAAGGTCGGACGTCACCCTTCGTGCTCTCTGTAGCCAGATGATAACTGTTTTCCTGGAAGACTCGCGGTATCCTGTTTTGGTTTGGAATTGTTTCCTGGTCTTTCTCCAGCAGTTCTAGTGCAGTGTCTGTAATTAAAGCACTACAGATTAACCTGAATCAGACCTCCACTCAACATCTTTAAACAGATCTGACTGTCACCTCATGCAACTCTTAAACTCAGCACAGCAGACCAAACTTAGAATGTCCTTCACTGATACAGCAGCAGTCTTTTGTTTATTTGAAGTATTATCTCAAAAACCCAGTGCACGGCGGGTGTTTGAGACCGGCTTCTGTTTCTCGTGTTCAAAACAAAGGGTTTCTTGTGAAAAGCATCACAAAATATTAAAAACAATATCATCTTGTTTGTGAAATTTAAATTAGCTGTTTGTTTTAATCCCAGAAAGATCCACAAACCTGTTTTGTTAAGACTTATGGATTTCTTGTTGGCCTGTATCTGTGTTGGCCCAGAATGTAGAATCAGAGGGAGGGTTTGAATGTTGAATGGTTTGAAAGGGTGAAAGTTTCTGCTTTCAAAACAAGCTGATATTTCACTAGATACACAATGAAAAACAAATCATCAAGTCTACTGCTGTACTATCACATTGTCGTCAAGGCTTYATCTGTTTTTGTGTGGTCATCATGCAGATTATGTCACCTGGGTTACGTGTCTGGTTGCCAGGGCACTGAAACCTCTTTCATTTGCCTGCTGGGTAATCTGGTTAATATGGGCTGAAAACAAAGCATAGCAGCTTTGAACACCCATTTCATTTGGTTAGTATTAAGCAGAAACCCACAATACTGGAACCCAATGCCTAATCGTCATTATTCTTCAATCTAAATGGATTTGAATGGAAGCGGGAATATTTTAGGACAGCACAAATAAGTGATGTTTTTCTGTCAGTGTGTGGCCTGGCTGTAAAGTGACAGATATCCCAGCGTGCCACGGGAACATAAATGTCTCTAATTACTGTCTCTGAAAACCAGTGCTGTAACTCAAGCCCTTCGGGATGCCAAATGTTCTCAGCCAGGCTGCTATTTACAGACTTGTTTTCACATCATGTGCTTGTTTGTGATCTGTGCAAACTGTCTCTCTATCTTGTGGAAAGTAAAACATCTGTCTCTCCTACAGCTCACAGTGTTAGGAACTGAAACTGATCTGAGATCAGTTTGGGCCTTTCCCCTCATAAAGAGAGAAAATACTGTCTTCCTGATATTCTGAAAGAGGATCCTTCTAGAAATATGATGGCAAGCAGTATGTTTAGGATTGCTGGGGCTTTAAAATAGCCGGTGCAAACACTGATAACTAAAACACAGTCTGTATCTTAACACAAAGTTTTACCGATTGAACGTGTGAGACATGAAGTAATTGTAGTGTTATTGTGAACACTACAAGGTGACAGTGTTTCGTAAGAGGTCAACACTGCAGTCAACACACTCAGACTGTTTCTGTGCGGTTGGCAGGACGACTGTCTCTGATATCAGCTGGTAATGACACTTCTGTGCCAAACCGCCTCACGCACTTGATTCATAAATGTTGTAGCCAAAAAGAGTGAAGATAGTTTCTAAAAACCAGTGCAGTGTTTGTTGTATTTATTATAATATAAATGTGAAGTTTTAAACATACACAGCTGTCTCACTCTCTGTCTGTCTCTCTCTGCTGTAGTTGTGCTGTGCTGGGCTCCAGGCAGCGGGCTCCGGGGCCTCTGTGGTGCTCCTGATGTCCCTCTCCCACTGATGAAGATCCCGGGTGGGCGAGGGACAGGCAGGGATCTCCCTCACAGTGTACTGCACAAGGTGACAGCATGCACACCCTCACTTGTAACCCTGGTTTTGCAGAAAATCTCAAGGGATTCCTGTTTACCATCTACTGAAGACTGAACACAACATGTTGATCCCGGAGTCTTTAAATGAACTCTGTTGACTCTAGTTCTGCCAGTTTTTGGGTTGTCTAGTTTTTGGGTTAATATTGTGTGGTCGTGGGTTGGATTGATCAGTGAATGCACTGTAAGTGACTTTGTATTAAAACATCTGTCTAATGCATTCATGTAATGTAACAGCATACATAGATGCACACTTGAAAATAGGACACCATATGTGTGCTGTATGTAAGGTGTAATACTATATTTAACACATTCATTTGGGACCTGCTGATTGGTGCACATTATAGAGCATGAACATGTGATTTCTTCACTTCTGTCAGTGATTAGCAGCAAATCTGGTCTGTGATAAAAACCTGCTGGCGTGAATTACATAATCTGACTGCATAACAGTAAATGTGCTTCTGTCATGAAGTGAATGAGGCAGCGAAACATTTCAAAAGCACACGTACACACACATACACACACACACACATAAACACACACACATACTCACACACACACACTCACTTGATTTCTGATCACGTAGCTCTGTGGAATATTTACAGCTACAGTTTCCATCTGGCCTACATATGTACAGACATGAGGTCAAGCACCTGACAACCTGTGTGTGTGTGTGTGTGTGTGTGTGTGTGAGACTACAGATGTCAGCACTGTCTGTGTTCAGACATGTGACCATCTCAAAAGGTTAAAGAGGGTTTGGATCACCCACACCTGTGATACACACACACACACACACACACACTGCTAGTGCTATGAAAAGGTTTATTGTGCAAGTAGCTATTGGCAGTTTTTCAGTCCAGTTCATTTATTTCAATTGATCTTTTTTAAATGTTACTCAGAGGCGCGTGTGACTCCGTCCAAACAATCATATGAGAATCTGAACTGATTCAGAGCTCCTGCAGTATAAACACTGAACTGAACCGTGTTTCCATTCCTCTGTATTAATGATGAACAGTTCTGGAAAAATACATCTGGAAAAACTGACATTTAATGTCTCACTTATTTCTCCTAGACAGCAAGGAGATTAAATTGAGAGGAAATGGGAGGCTTCTACATCTCACATTTGTTATTAATAAAATAAAACAATAAATATAACTTTGCTTCTTAGAACAACAAGTGGACAGTGAATTCTGTTGGCTAAGATTGTTTTTTCCTCATCCCGTTAGGACGGAAAGTTGACCGTGACTCAGGTAAGGTCGGGAAGCGGAGCTCCACCTGTCTTACTCTTCCAGTACCAGCTGAGCGAGCAGCGCTTCTCCTGCTGGGATACGGTTCTTTCAGGCGACGCGCTCTACCTGGAAATCTCTGATGGAGCTCTGCAGAGCGGCAGCAGAGAAGGGTGAGCGCAAACACACCCGCTTTGAGCTCGTGCGGTTAATCATTTGTCATCGCATGTGTGTCTGCAGAGTTCTGCTTTAACAGAGACAGTTACGATAGATTTACAACAGCTTGACTTGGTTTTCCGTGTGCCGTTTCATTAGTGAAAACCAAATCCAGTTGCAATAGATAAAAGTTCTGCCAGTCAGTTCTGGTTCGGGTGGGTCATATCTGTTATCTGTGAGAAACTACAACAGACACACAGCAGGTGGTGGACTGATAGCAAGTGTTGAGAGGGACAGTGTTTTCTGACCTAACATTGCTCTGCGGCTGCTAAATCTGCATTATTATATAAGATACAGATTATGTAAAAGCAACAGTGCGTCACCATGTCTCTCTCTCTCTCTCTCTCATCAGTTTCACCAGACTACTGGAGTTTGCAGAGGAAGAGTTGAAAGTCAGCTATGTGTTCCTGTGGTTTTACCGAAACAGAGCTGATCGACGTAAGAGCCATTAAACGCACATTAAAGGAACGATTTGCCTGAAGAATCATTTGTCTTCACTCACCTTCATGTCTTCCAACTTTGACTTTCTTCTGAGGAACTCAGTTTTGTAGAATGTCCAGAAGATCATAATGGAAACTGAAAAAGAGATTTTCATTTAGTGGGTAATAACTTAAAATTTCATGGAAAAAAGAAAGTAATATGAGTTTGGAATGACATGAAGGAATTAAAGATTATGGAATTTTCATTTTTGGATCAACTTTTTTAAAATCAGACAATGAATCTGATTCATATAATAATTGGGTCTCATTTTGGTATTATTCCACCTGTAACTAAGGAACAGTGGGTGTTTGTGCTTATTTTTGCAGAGTCCATCATGAAGACTTTCCACTGCATAGGCTTTGAAGTGGTGAAACCAGGTAGCCCACTGGTGCCGGCCCGACCCGATCTTCTCTTCATGGTTTATTCTATGGACAGCAGCAGTTCTGATGAAGAGTGACCATCATCCACCCACTCGCTTTCCTAAATCCTCCAGCCCTCCTCCCCCTCTTTCCTCTTTGTGCCCCCGTATACCCCTGCATCAAAGTGACTTTCAGTCAGGGGCTAAGACAGGGGGCGGGGCCGACACTGGGACAGTTACCATTATTAGCCCACCGATCAGTTCTGATTGGCCGTTTCATTAGCAAAGAGGTGGGTTGGTGCTAAGGAGAAAGCCAGCATATCCTGTCAGTTCACACCATATATCACGCTGTCTGTACTTTTGTATAATTTACGTATTGGACTTTCTGAACAGAATATAAATTGTGGTAATCTGATTTTTACAGAAGTAAGTCATTAAATTAATTGTAAAGATTTTGCTTTTGGGTGCTGGTGAAACAAGAATTCTTCATTTATTTCAGTTTGGCAGTCCTCTCTGGGCTGTATTTGCTTTTTTAGCAGCTTCAGCTGTAACTTTCATTAGTTAATCATTGGAGGAAGCAGGGCTACATAACTCTCATCTAAGCTGTGTTGTTACACGTGACTTTCCTCAACAGCACAATTAGTTCCAGGTAAATGGGGCTCCATTTAGAAATTTATGCCCCTTGAAGAACTTCCAGTTTGGAAATGCAGAACTCATTTTTGCCATGATGCAGGTCCAGTTAAATATACATTCATTCAGCTTTCAGTAAACATTCAATTAGGCAAGTAAAATAAATCAATGAGAAGTTCTAACTTCACATGAAAATTGAACATCTGTCTTTAGATTGAATGCAGACAGAAGAGTTTCAGTAAATGAAAACATTCCAGACCCCAACCAGCACTTTGATGAAGTCTGAATTATGAGTGCAATTAAGTAAAATGTGTGATTGAATTCTAGCACTATAAGTTCTTAGTTTGCAAAGTTTATTTTAGTATTTTCTCAGTTTGGCTGTGAGGTTTGCTCTTAACTTGTGTAGAAGTTGATTAGAAGTTTCAAGTCAGGCACAAGATCTTCAAACTTCTAGATGCATGAGCATGATTGTGACAGAACATTCAGTTCTAGATTAAATTCTCTCAGTGTCTTATTCAGAGACCCCAAAGGCCCTTGTATCATCATTTTGCTGGATTTATTTTTGGAAGAAATGCATAGAGCTCTTCTATACGAGCCTTTCTGACATCCATCTCAATGCATCACATATTTTTGTCTTTGCCATCTTGAGTCAAACCATCAGACATCAAGAGTCAACCCCACCCTTGTCCCCCCCGGGGGCTTTAACACTAGCACTTTAGGAAAACACATGCAATTAAACCGGCAGTGCATTGTGTATCCATTACAAGAGATACACTCTGAGGTGTCTTGTTGTGTTTAGTGAACTTGACACACTTGCCAAAGATAATGGACTCCACTCATAGCTATGGCCTCAAGTTTCACACAGATAAGACTGATGGATCTACAGCATCTTCTGTAGCAGCACCGTCAGACGGGAAACTCGGTCCCGGTGCAGTCAGGTCAAACATGCAAAAACATTCCCCAAAGCAGAAGTTTCTTTCATTGCTGGTGGTCTCTGTGGTGCCGTCTGTTCTGGATCCGGTTGTGAACATGTAACCAGCAGGATGGCTTCAGGTTTTGCATGTGTAGATAGATTTCATAGATTTCATCTTTTACTCATTGGCTGTAACTAAAGCTTTTAGAGGTGTTGCTTAATTATTTTTCTTGATCAATTGACATTATTTTGTTTATATTAATTGATTTTATTGTAGTTTAGATGAAATCAGATATTATCATTTATTGACAATCTACACTTGTGTACCTTAAACGTTTTCCTTATGTCTAAATAAAAATGTAAAAAAAACTTGGTGACCTTGTATTTCTTTACAATAAACTGGACTGTTTATACAGTTTAATACATGTTCTGGGCTGATTTTAAGGGAAATGTGAAGTGTGTGGATGAGGTAAAATGGCGGTAATAATGGACTCCCGGCGGCAGGTGTTCACCGCTTACATCACATTCATCTCCTCCATTAAACTGACCTCAATCCTCTGTGTGTTATGCAGACACGCTTCTGTGTTGCCGGGTTGCTTTGCGAATAAATCTCCGTTTTAAAGTTAATGTTTTACATTCACGACCGACTCCGTGACCGGCATCTGCGCGCGCTTACGCAACACGCGCCAAATCCTCCCGCGTTTCTCAGAAAGCCCGCGAACTTCATCTGCAGTCAGTCAACCAACTAACTATCCTAATCTAACTGTAGAATTAAACCAGCTAACAAACATCCTGAAACTTAACACAGCTCCCTTAAACAGTTGAAATAAGTAAATTTACTCATGGAAACTGTTGTTCATTGTGTGAGTTTCATCAGTCAGTCCTCATCAAACTCATGTTCACATACAGCAGCAGATATAAATGCTTCACATTTCATCTATTATTCATCATATCAACCAGCTGTGTGATGAATCTTCTCACTAACTTCATCACTAAACATCACCAAAACAAAAATGACTTTAGATGGACACACTTATCGTTATTTTGTGTTTAATACAGAAAATGACAGACTGAACACAATGATTCTCTATGAACTGCAGGTGGCATTTGTTATTGAAACAGAAATGCATGTTTTCATTTGTCTTTCTCCTTCTGTTCTTTCTCTTTCTTGTCTTTCTCTGCTTTGGCCTCTTCTGCTTCATGTTTCTTGATCAGCTCTTCTACTTCCTTCTGCTTGAGAACTTTGATTCTGGTCTTGCCGTTCTCTCGTGTCAGTGTGGCGATCTCAACTGGACAGAAAGACACAGTAACTGTTAAGAGAATCACTTCTGAAGAGCTCATCAATGGTTCTGTTTTCACTGGACAGGGTTTAGAACTGCAGTGTGTTTAGAAGCTGAGAGCTCAGATGGATTATGTATGTGGTGTCATGATCATTTATAATGCAGAGTCTCTTAATCCACCGGCCTCGTCTGCATGCTAAAACATTTATTCACACACACACACCTTTCTCTGCAGACAGCTTGCTGACGTCCATGGTTTTGTTCAGCACTTTGACGGCGAGAGCGAGGGCAGATGATAGAGTCATCTCTCCCTCTTTATAATCTTGCTTTAGCATCGACACAGCAGCCTGCAAACATACACACATGAAATCTCTGAATCAAGCTGTCTGAAACAAATCTCACATTGTTGTAACAAAATGTTCCTGAATTAAGTTAGTTATGGAGAGAGTTATCGCCATCTGGAGGACAAACAGGGATATTACTACAGTGCAAAAGCATTTGGGAATTGTCTATTTTGCGAGAAAATATTTTTTTGGAAGTCTTTGTTTTATTTATACAGTGTGATGTGATAATGTCAATGTCACGTGTGCATTCCACTCACTGCACTGTTGTTGCCGATACATGTGGCTTTCCAGCCTCCGTAGTTCCCGCTGGGGTCACTCTGATACAGCTGAAATCCATAGTGCTTGTCCCAGCCCATATACAGCAGAGAAACACCAAACGGCCTCTTACCTGATAAAACACACCATTGATTCTGCAGGAACGTGTCAGAAATAGACCAATGCAAGAATCTGTTTTCATCTGACGGTTGTACCTCCAAACTGTGTGTAAGCCTGTTTGATGTCACACAGAGCCGTCACCAGCTGCTCACAGGGAATGGGCTCCTGGTACTGTAGCAGATATCTGCACACACACACATCTGATGAAGTGAAGATCACACAATGAAACACGCGAGTGAAGTTTTCACTCACCTCTGTGCGATGAGCCTCAGCTCGTTCGTGAGCACGTTAGCATCTGATGTAATTCCGGCTACACTGCACGCCATGTCTCTGCGTTACAAAAATCACCAAACACACACACACACACACACACACAAAGAGATTTCTCAAGCACAGATGTATCCAGGCTTCACATCACTGTAACTCCCTCCACATGATGCTAATTCAACCGCTATAAATGCAGCGAGCAGAATGCGATCAGACGTGGAGATCAGAACTCACTCATTGAGTTTGTAAATCTTCTCTGAGAAGAAAACTTCATCCAGCAGTTTGTGGATGTTTCTCCTTTCAGCCGCCAGCAGGACGCCATCATTGGCTAAAATGCCCAGACAGGTGCCAGCGTGACCAATAGCCTCCATAGCGTATTCCACCTGATACAACCGCCCTGCAATATCACACCATTAACAAAACACACAGTCAACATCAGTGATGTACAGTAAGATAACAAACAGCGAGTGTAAAGGGCTCGTACCCTCCGGAGAGAAGATGGTTGTTCTGGAGTCATATCTCCGGGACTGAAAAAACAAAGAGTGAATTCAGCATTTTGTAAATCAATAAACTGCATCAAAACACACGGGAGAAAAACACTGTAACACTCACCATTGTGTTCTTTAATAAAATAAATCCTGCAACACAAATGCACCACAAATCAGAACAAGCATTGACACTTAATAGAGCTTAAACGTATGTTTAAACTTCATTTATGTGTTAATTCATGTATAATTTAATAATAATAATTGTTTTGCTGTTAGAACCTGAAGCACAAAATCCCAAAAGCTACAAAACGAAACAGAAAGTGAAGGATACAGCAGTCACACACAAAGCAACAGCTACAGCCTTTAAATCCAAACACACTCGTGTGGTGAATTGATAACAATGAAGAGATGATGAGAAATAAACGCGAGGTTTGACGCGTCTGTCACTTTCTGCTGGATGAATGTGTTTTAGCTTTAGCATTAGCATGAAGCAGCAACTTTTCACGGGATTTAAAATATCCGTCACTGAAATGAAACCTCACAGCGGCTCAGAGTTTCACACATGCACCGAAACATCAGTTTTATTATGTTCATCATACAGCAAATGTAAAATACAGAGAAATTGTGTTATTTTCATACCTGAAGTCTGTTCACTGCTGCGGGTCTCAACGCCACCAATGAAGCGCGTTCACGACACTACGCGTCACGTGTGTTCAAACTGCCCTCTGATTGGCTCCCGGTGGACGCCGTCTTCCTTGTTACATCCTTACAAAAGCATCACTGATAGCTGGGATTCATTTTGAATATAAGTGAGTAGGTTATGGTCTTGTGTTTAATTTAGTCTTCTAATGAAATGACTGCACACTAGCACTGAGGGTTGAGCTATTTTACTCCACTAAAAATGAGCGCTCAGTGACACAGCGCCTCCAGTGCACAGGAAGACCAATAGCAGAATCACAAGAGTTATTTAAAAACATACACCTAACCTCCTAACAGCTTATTGAATTGATACAAGTCAAACTCCACATGCTCAAGTCATTGTTTATTAAAAATTATGTACAGTAACAGCTTAATCTAACAAAAGAATGATTATTTATTCTACTGCATCAATCACTCCAGCACTTATAAATTGCATATGGACTTCACACAGAGAACATCAATGCAGCCCAACAGCACAAGACAAAGTTTTAATTTTTCTTGAAGGCAAACAGGACTGTTGAAGTACCAAAACAAAACAGGCATCATACAGGCCTCCTGTGTGTTTGGGGGCCCAAACTGTTATTGATAGTTCAAAATATTAGATTTTCAATGATCATTATGTTGAGACAAAAGTCTTGGGCAGTTTAGCCACGTCAGATTGTTAAAAGAAACTTCTAACTTTAATTGTTTCGTCATTATTGTCAATAACAATCACATAAATGCAGAGAATTAGAATAAATAAAGTGAAGCTCACTGGATCGGATCAAAACGAGAACTACGGACGTTCATACAGAATGGAGCTGGGAAATAACAGTTTGATGGACAGTTATTTGCATGTGCACTTTTCATCAAAATCAGCACCATGAAAGCAACAAAGCCTGTTCTGAGATCAGCCACACTGTTGACTGTGAGGTCATCATGCAGTCTGTGCATCCAGCACCTGAAAGTCTGAACTGAACACTGAACACTCAAAAAACAACATTTCCTTACACACATTGCAGGCACTGCAAAATGCCCAAATCAAGCAAACCAAAGTTTTGACTTCACGACCAGACTCCAACATAAACCCTGCAGGCTTTCCGTCATGCTGGACTCAGTCTGGGTGTGGAGAAAAACTTTGGAGAGATAAGTTGGACATTTGTTTTAAGTGCAAATGGAGGTGGTCCTCCCAAAATGGAGGATTGGGCACACCAGAGGCACAGCTTGCGAAGTTCACGTACACCTCCAGGACTGTAAGTGGCACCGTGCCGTGTTCATCAGAGGTTCATGCTGCGTCTCGGTTGAGTCTGTTCATGTCACGGCAGCAAAGATTGAGCCACGTACTTCAGGATGCCTCCGTGTCTGAAGAACACCACGTCCATCTCGTTCTCCAACAGAAGAATCACGCTGAAACTCTTGCCTGTGCTCGTCTACAACAAAAGATCATCATCAGTGATCAGATGAGGAAGAT
>JAZGTK010015837.1:0-13022 GCA_036877625.1 Ambastaia sidthimunki
ACCTGCTTTCCCTGCAGGTGGACCGCCAGTCTCAGTTTATCCAGGGGTACAGGGTTCTGTACAGGCAGATGTCAGGGCTGCCCTCCCCCGGGTCATGGCAGAGCCAGGACGTGAAGGTCCCCTCTGAGAGGAGCATGGTGCTCTCCGCCCTGAAGAAAGGCATCGTCTACGAGATCAAGGTCCGTCCGTACTTCAATGAGTTCCAGGGGATGGACAGTGAGTCCCGGACAGCCAGAACAACAGAGGAAGGTACACAGCTCAGATACAGAACATCTGTCACATGTTCTGCATGAGTTCTGTAGTTGATCTTGTGGTTCTGATGCTCAGCACAAGTGAGTATCAGAGATTAGATGAGTTTGCTGTGCTGTGATCTGCTTCACAAGGAAGGTAATTTTGGGCTAGTGATACATAATCTTCCCTTAAGCCATTGTCATGACAAATACTGTCGTATGCAATACCCAGCTAACATTTTTAAGTTGTAAGAACATTCCCCTAAGGTTTTCATTAGGTAATATTATTTGTAAAAAATAAAAATGTAAAGAATATTTTTTGAATGTTCAAATGCCCAGTTTTTTACACGTTGTATTAACATTATTGCTTGCTATAAGAACGGTATTCAAACATTTTATTCTGGAACGTTCTACTGACAAATTAAGAATAATGTTTTGATATTTATAATATATAATGTTAAAAAAAAGTTCTGCTAACGTTACTCCAAGAACATTGTTTGATTGCTTTAAAAGAACTATTAGAAAACATTATTCAACATTCTGAGAATGTTCCCAGCTATGTACCTTGCTGTTCAAAACACTGCAGTCTCCAGCTGTCTCTCAGCCTGACAGGACTCACAGAAAAGACAACATCATTTTGACACAGGCATTGACCTTTTCTTTGTTGCAGGTACCGTGTTTGTTGTTGATGGGACGCTAAAATAAGCATGACTTGCTAATTTCCCCCCGTACACATCCCTGCTAATAAAATGTGAAAAGATGTTTTTTCTCCTAATTCAAACGCATTTCAGTACGTTTCAGCTTTATAATGTGACACACAGGTTGTTAGATATATACCCAGCTAACAATTTTAGGTTGTAAGAACGTTTCTCTAACATTTCTGTTTAGTACAATGTATTTTAAAAATTCAAAGTTCCAACACCTAAAACGTTCAGTTTTTTAGACATTGTATTAACATTACTGCCTGGTTATAAGAATGCTATTCAAACATATTTTACTTCTGTAATATTTTTAAAACAATTTACAAACTACTTAAGAATAACGTTTTTGATATACATGACATATAACGTTTGATACAACTCTAATAACGTTACTGCAAAACCTTTTTTGTTAACTTTGAGAGACTTTTTATAAAACATTAGCCAACGTTCTGAAAATGTTTCCTGTTGGCTGGGTATCGACATCCAGGATTCACAGCAAATCTCCGGGTTGTTTTCCCAGGTGTAAGTTATGGTCACTACCGCATATAAATCTTGTAAAAAAATGCATTTTTGAAATCGTTTAAGTGGCATATGGAACTCTCAAGACATAAATTCACACACACACACGCCAGCACAGAAGGTTTGCTGATTAAAGTCTGAGCGCAATGACAGACTCATTTGTTACTCGGAGTGTCCGCAGAGAGCCGTATCTCCTCCACACAGAACCGGTTCTGTCTCTGGAAGCTCCGTTCCGCAGTCATCACACCTTCCACCTGCATGTCATCGCCATTACCAGAGCAAGACCAAACACCGGGTCCCCAGCCGAAAGAGTGTCAGGGGGCCCTTAAGCTCCGATAGCCCGTTTGGTTTCTTGTTTTCCTCTGTGTAGTAGTTGAGAGTGTTTGTCACGATGGAGGATGATTTATTGGCCATTGTCTGATTAGACAATTACAGCTTTTCCTTCTGGATCTCACCGTCCCCTTTCTGTTTCTCACTTTGTCTTTGCAGATAGTAAAAGGTTTTTCGCTTTTGTTTAAACCTTCTGCTGAAGTGCTGAAATTCGCACGCTTGCAAGATTGCAGCCTTTCTTAATTGAAAGATTTAAAACTGTGATAATCTGGTATCAGCCCCCAGTGAGGTCAAAAAGAAACTTTGAGTTAATTCTGAGTAATTTATAGTAGCAATGGTTTAGGTGGGAATTATGGTTAACTGTACGTTTTGCTCAAGAAGTTAACCAAGTTATTTCAGCTCTTGCTTTGAAAACCATCATTAGGATAATTTTTAAAGTAGAAGTGTTTTTAAAAAGACATGTTGAAAAGGTGAAACAGGCCCTTTCAGAATACATCCCCTGTGATTCCAATCCATTTGATAGTTTATAATGCGCTTCTCAATGGAAACTTTTCCCCGGGGTCATTAGCACGCAATGATTAGTGACGTGCTAAAGCAACTTAGCATTTCTGCACATGCGGTCCTGCAGTCCGCCCGCAGTCTCAACATTAGCTCGGTTAAACACCGCCGAGTGTTTTTTCCCTCCAGGCTACAGTAGCAGCAGTGAAACAGAGGTCACATCCTCGCTAGCCATACATCACGTCGCTAATGGCGCTATTAGCATCGCCTGCGCGGTTGCTCGCCATATGAGAAATATGTATTGTTTGGCTCAAATGTGCATAATGATAAGCCTCTAAATGATCTGCGGCATTAACTTTGAATGACATTGGCTGCATTGTTATGGGAGGGATTTTGTCACCTGCGACGTGCCGAGTTAACTCTGCGCGCATTAGCGAGATTGAATCGGCCGACCGGCCTTTTATTTTCCCTCAGCCACAGATGTTTGATGAAGGCAAGCTGCCGTTGGTCCTGTCAGGCCTTTCGGGGGTTAAAACGGGCCGCCCCACGTGAGGAGATGAGTGCAGTTCTGGGATATACGCCATTTATGTGGGGGTCAAAGGGGCGGAGAAAGAAAGGAGAGAGCGAGAGAGAGCGGGCGAGCGGAGTTTACCGTAATTGAGCTGTCAGTATTCTGCTGTGTCGCGACACCTGGGTTTGCCACCTCAGAAATAAGAAAACCATTTTAAAAAAATGTTATTTTTGAGGACAGCCCGCTGTTATTTATTTCAATCTTTTCCGCTTGGAATGCTGTGTGTGTCAGAGTGGCTCTGGTGGGGTTAATAAAGCAGGGGCCCGGGGCCCCGTCACACAGACAAAACAGGGTCTTCGATTCACAACTAACCTCTTGCCATCAATATGTGGCCGTCGATGTGTTTACCCTGTGCTTTATATTGCGCTTCTCTGTTTCCAATCCATCTCTCAAAAAATACCTCAGTTAGAATTTGGTCCAGTTAGTTTTTCCAAGCTGAGCGAGCTACATGCCTGTCAGAGCCATTTGCTAAGAAAGCCCAATTGTCTCTCAGTAAATGTATGTTCCAGTAAATCCCTGCGTACAGTGGCAGGATATTTAAACTGTTGTGAAATGTGAAGGACTGCCAGTGTCAGGTTGTAGAAGATCTCCATCTAAAGATCTCATTCTGCCTCCCATGACTTATTGTAACACAGTTGCTTACAACACAAAGTGTGTGTTTTTAGTGATGTCTATACAGTGTACAGAAAGGCAATTGTGTCAGCACACTTCCTCATGTTGTTATTTATTTCAATAATATTATCAATATTTTTTCAATGTTAGATGCTTTAATGCATTAAATAACTGTATCTATTCTACATAATAACCTTTCTGCTGAACTACTGCATACAGGAAGTTAATGAAGGTCTCTCTCTCTCTCTCTCTCTCTCTCTCTCTCTCAGCACCCAGTGCTCCACCCCAGCAGGTGACTGTACTCACAGTGGGCAATCAAAACAGCACATCCATCAGCATCTCATGGGATCCTCCTCCAGCAGAACATCAGAACGGCATCATTCAGGAATACAAGGTAAACGCCAATTAAATGTGAACATTTACATGTTGAATCTTTCTTCTTGTGTTTTCTGGGTGAGACCACATAGTTGAAAAATCAACACTTCAACACTTCTATATATTATTCTCTTTCTCTCAGATCTGGTGTTTGGGGAATGAAACCCGTTTCCATGTCAATAAGACGGTGGACGCAGCCATCCGTTCAGTGGTGGTTGGGGGTCTTCAGGCAGGGGTCCTGTATCGGGTGGAGGTGGCGGCCAGCACCAGCGCTGGGGTGGGGGTCAAGAGCGAACCACAACCCATCATTATTGGTACGAAACGCCACGGCCATGAAGAGATTTCATCTTTTTCTATCACTACGGTTGTCTGTCGTGTTTTGTCTGCTGTTTATCAGTGATGGTCAGAATGGTCTTTAAAGCTTGACTATTCACTGGATTGTTTGCAGAATGAAAATTAAATCTCAAGTCAGAGCTATAGATGGATTTGTTCCATGTTTTCGGGGGTTTACGGTGTGAGTTATGTGGATTTTAGCAGCTTGTGACTGGTTTGACTCATAAGTGATGGTTTGGCCAGTGATATGCCCTTATTCCCAAATGTCAAACTCGCTATCTGTCTTCACGAGCAGCCAGAGGCTGATAGACTATACATCACGACTGTTGATTGTGTGTGTGTTCTGCTATTCTATGAAATAAAAAAGGCTGAATTTCAATGGACCCTATTCAGTTTATAAATAATCCCCCTTGGTTTTGTGCAATTTTTTTTAAAGAAAGAAATGTTTCTTTACATTTTTTCTTAAAAATGGAAATATAATTAAAATGACTTTTGTGTTCTGCTGATGTAATCAAGGCCATGTGAACAGGAAAAATAATATTAACCAATAATATCACAGCCTAATATGTTTCCATCCAATCAGATCCAATCAAGTCCCATCTTACCACGATTACCTTTTAAATATTCTGCTTATTCGTGTGTCACATTCAAGGTAAATGTAATGTGAATGCTGTTCCTTGCTTTCTTTAAAACATTTAGTTTCAGTCACTTTGACACTTTTTCAAGCTCTGCTCACTGAACTGATTCTAAATGTCAAGGTGATGAGCTTTGAACGCTCCAGTTGCGTTGATTAAATGATTCTGGGCTGATGTTCGCTGGGGCACGAATGTTTCTTCGTGCTGTTTAACTGATGTAGAAACTCATCTGTGATGTTCTGTTCACTAAAACACGATTCTCACTCCTGTGTGTGTGTGTTCATGCAGGTAAAGACTTCCGGGACGTGATCGTGAGCGGGAACAGAAACAACAGCATCACGGAGCAGATCACAGATGTGGTGAAGCAGCCGGCCTTTATCGCAGGCATCGGAGGAGCCTGCTGGGTCATTCTTATGGGCTTCAGCATCTGGCTGTACTGGAGAAGGAAGAAGAGAAAGGGTCTGAGCAATTATGCAGGTAGAGATAACGGCCACACCACGTTTTTGTTTTGCGTACGTTTCCTTCAGCGTGTTTGTGTGTTCTTTGTTTTCATACTTACTGGCCGTCGAATTTTCTTAACTTTTGGCTGCCGTCAGCCTCCTCGGAACGCACGTGCAAAAATACACGCAAATGTGCATGCAAAACACACACATGTGGAAACACATGCGAGCGCTGCAGGCTTTGTAACACACACTCTCTCTGTCTTGTTTTGCAGTTCAATCCTTCACCTTCACCCCTGCAGGTACTGTTCATTTGTCCCGTCTTCAACCCCCATAATGCATTTCACCTCTCCTTCCTACACACAATGTAGCATCCCTTCATGATTAAAGCGTGCTAGTCTTCAGATGTTGCCCACCTGATTTTGTCAGCACTGGATAATCAGTTCCTCAAAGCTCCAGTGCTCAGCAGAGCCAGGTGGAAGATCTGCAGATCCTGCAGTTCACAGTTTTGTGTTGGAGTGGTGGTCACCTGTGCTCGTATTATTTGTCTTCTCATGTGGTTTTCATCTCATCTTCATCCACCTTCCACCTTGTTCTTCTTTTCTGGATGTCTGTCTGTGCAGGTGTCATGAATGGGGTCTGATCTTCTCCACCTCTGCAGAGTTCTCCTTTGTTCTTTTATTCATTCTTGTCTTTGTTATTAAATGCCTGATCAACTAACATGTGGGCATCATAGGAGGTTCTCTGCTTGCTTTCTGAAGGTTTTCTTGAGATAAACTTCCCTGTTCTTTAAATTTAAGAATGTTGAAGGTTTGGGCAAAACATATGTTCGGAATAGACTAGCTAGTATTAATGCAATACAATATGCTAATACAACATTTAAAAAATGGAAATTTTGAACATTCTTAGAACTTTCAAAATAACATTTTTAACGTTTTTTGTTACTTAATGAAAACATTAGAGAAATGTTCTTGCAACATACAATTGTTAGCTGCATTTACTGTGAACAGTATACATACTATATACTGGCAAAAGCAGTGTGTTATTCTGAACATAGCTGTTTTCCACCAATCATGATTTTCTGTATGTCAAATTTCATGCCGTTTGGAAAAAATGGTCACGCTACCTTTGATTTTCCACTTATTTTCCCAATAGCTTGAGAAATGTTTGTAATTCAATGGTTGGTTTGTCAGTAAGTTGCGTGATATATAGGAGATTCACAAGCCTACAGAGGTTAACCAGTGATGACCTGATCTCACATGGTTGACCACAATCACACTCTGAACTGATAACAAAAAAGAGAAAAAAAAATCACTCAACTGGCCCAGGTGGCCTTCATGTCTTCTGGGATTGTCTGTGGATTGAGGTACCTTTATCTTGTAGGAGGGTTTCAGTCCAAACTTCATTACAGATGAAATCAGTCTCCTTGCAAAAGCACCCTTCACTCCACTTTCTTTTTTCTGTGGAAGATAAGACCACAGCAGTCAGGTGTCCAAGTCTTATGGCCCAGATATCTCCCTTCCCTATTTTAATGCACTCCAGTGGTCTTGAGTCCCCACTGCTTCAGTGGTCTTTAAGGTTCTTGGGTCCCTGAGGACCACGTCTCTTGCGGTTCCCCAGCACCCATGTGCCGAGCAGATAAGCGTGGCGTTCGGACGCATTACCTGCATGCCAGACCCCATGTGTGTAAGTCATGCAGGAGAATTCATCCATGCTAGAGAGGGCAGCTTCTTCTGTAGGTGAGGAGCTTCTAAATCTAACCGGCGGGCTGGAGACGTGGGTAGATGGTGAGCTATGCGCTCTTGTTTCCTGAAGCCAAATTGTCTTTGGCTCATTATCATGGTTCATTGCTAATCTTGCGAACGTTTCGGCGTTTCAGGGTTTATGGAATAAACAGATCGTAAAAGGATGAGACGTTAGCGTCGAGCGTTTTTGTTCTGAAATGATATGACATTTAAAATGTGCCTATTTGCAGCAGCGTTTGTTTATTTAATCGAGGCCGGGGGCTGTTGATGATGAGAATAAGAGGTAAATACACAATTCAAATACACCTGTTCACACAAACTCACTTTTTCCCCCATTAAACCTGTCATCGCTGCAAGGCTAAATCAAGTTCTGCTCAGGCAGGAAGGAAGATTTGATGGAATTTTTATATGGCGATTTTGTCGTGCCGCAGTAAATGCTTATTAAAGAGGAGTAATCAGTTTTCATATTGGAGAGAGTGCTTATCTGGAGCCCAGCCTAAGCCGAGACCAGCGCTGGGCTGCAGACCACATCAAAAAAGCCAGCAATGTGTTCTATTGTAGATAGGCACTTAACAGAGCTACCCACACATAGCGTCACATTAAAAGAGTCCCTTGGGGAGAGAAAATACCGTGAGTGTTTGTTCTCAATTTACTGAAATGCCAGATTCTGGAATTAGCCGTGAATGCAAATAAACTTAACAAACACTGCGCTCGGAGGAGAGCCAACCCCTGGGTAGTGTTCATCAAGTTTCATATTTAGACTGTCTGTTTGTTAAAAGAGGTGATGGATTGTTACCAGTTCAGACTGAAATGTCACAAATCTAATTTGGATTCTCTGCAGGACACTCTGTTAACAGATTGGGAGTCACTCTGGATCAGAGCATGTGGTGCTTGGGAAATAAGTGGAAATGTGGATGTCAGTACAGATTCCTCATTCTTAAGTGGTGTAGTAGCTAAAGACCTAACCGGGTGCGAAGTGACAAGCAATAAACTCTTCTTCATGTTAATCTCAGTTCCTCTCGGTTTTCATTAGTTATACTTCCGTTGAGTTGCGCTAACTAGTGTGAAAAATGTCTTGCTGGAAAGTGGACTGATCCTCTGACCAAACATCTTTCTTCATTATTTCATACCTTCTGTTTTTTTTTATTTTGCACTGTTTTCTGTGTGAACCACTTTCATTTGTTCGTGTTGTGGCAAGAATGCGGGGAAAGAAAACACAGAGAAATAAAAAAGTTAGAGAAAGACCGAGGCAGAGAAGCTCAGATTTTGAGATAGTCTTCATAAAGGAATCACGCATGTTTATTCTCTGTGCACGCTCTGGGCTGTGCAGTCACTCGTGTAAGATTACAAAGACAGATAAATAGACAAATAAAACTTTTAATTTCTTAATCAGTTCCAGTTATTTATTTTCTTCAGTGTGAAATTTTGTCTCAAAGAATCATCAATCAAACAGAGAAGAATGATGCATAATTGATTTCATTTTGCTTGTGTTATCATGCTGCAATGACTCAGTCTCTCTCTCTCTCTCTCTCTCTCTCTCTCTCTCTCTCTCTCATTTTCCACCCTCGTTCTGACCCCAGTGACGTTCCAGCGTGTTGATGGAGGTTTGATGAGCAATGGGAGGTAAGATTCTTGTCATCTGCTCACTTGTTTCCTTTGTTTTTCCTCGGCATGCCAAAAAACAGTGCCGGTTATTATCTTTGTGCCAATCACCTGCCTTTAACCTTCAAAGACCGGCCCCCCAATTCCAAACCTCATTCATATTCTGTCCATCATCCTCTGGAAGGTCATCAAAACCATTATCCTCTACAAGGCAGTCGTCTTCCAACCTGTATTCCGCTTTTAGGGGTTCTCGACGTCCCCGCGTGGCTAGAAATTCATCTTAAGAGACATTGCGGACCACCGAATTGAAATGTTGTTTCTCTAGGTTTCGGTGAGACTTCTTGTGGTCCATACAATCATTTCTCATGGGTCAACAGCTTGATTAACCTTTTAAAAGTCACGGTAGATTCGGAAGAAGGCTGGATTTTGTTTTGCATAACCATTTAAAGGGACGATTCACCTAAAAATGAAATGTAAAGATTCTTTAAATATTCATTTTTTTCTGTGTTGCTCAGAAAACATAACAGCATACTGGTTCGAAATGGCTTTAGATTAAGTAAATAATGACCAAATGTTCATTTTGGGGTGAATTAACTTTCACAGCACTGCACCACTGAGTTAAATCAATTCAAAGCTTAAATAATGAAAGCAAATATATGTGGGCCATCACAGCAGAAGGTCGTTTGTTCCGGTACCCACGATCACTCCTGTTATCAGCAGATCAAACTGTAGCACAGACCAGTAGAAGTTTCGAACCTCACTGCATCTTTCCATTCAGACATACATCAGACTGGTTTTAATATCACAACATGACTGATGGAATAAAAGATGAGATCTGTCTGTTTGTGTACCCTGCATTCTGTCGAACACACACACACACATACACACACGCGTGTGCGCACAAATCTCCGCACATCTTCCTTCACGGGCGGCTAGATACTCATAAATCTCACCCCCCAAAAAGAATTAGCAGGAACAATTTAAGCAGAGAGGGGTTTTATTTTATCATTTGTCAACCCCCCCCTTTTCTCACCCAGACGTCCCTGCTGCCTGTACGGACCCCCGCAGTGATAAATTTGCCTGTCACCTCAGCTGGGCGGATGGAATATGAGCATGTGTAATAATGTAAAAATAATTACCCCAGGGAGAGGCTAGGCTAACCCTTACGGAATCTTCAGGCAGGTCTAGGCTGAGTTTTTGGGGGGTGATAAAGCAAAGGATAGGTCGGTTTGAATGACACCAGTTACCACTGGATTTCAAGAATCACTCGGAGGGGGTACAAGGTGGTGGGGGGTGTCTTTTTTTCATCCTAGTGTCTTTTATCATACCCGACAGGCCAAATCCAGCACTCAGAATCTCAGCTAGTGGAGTAATAATTTTGTGCGCCCACACATCTTCTCATTGTCTGCTGTATCTGTAGATGAAGGGATTTCAGGAGCTGGAGTTTAAGCTCCAGCAGATGTCTCGGGCAGAAGACACTATCACCTGACTGCAAGATGTTCTGCTCAAGTGAAGTTCTTCTT
This sequence comes from Ambastaia sidthimunki, assembly GCA_036877625.1. NCBI lineage: Eukaryota > Metazoa > Chordata > Actinopteri > Cypriniformes > Botiidae > Ambastaia > Ambastaia sidthimunki. Next base: position 10,115 of record JAZGTK010015837.1, read on the forward strand.
AAATTGATTCGATTTCAGATCCCAGGGGTCTCCTATCTAATCATAGATGACGCCCAATTGTATTTCTTAATAGTGATACCTTGTCTTATCCTGTATAGCACCCGAGAGACCAGGAATAAGCACTTATCTCCGTAAAGATGATGTCAAGAAACAAAGACATTCTTAGTAACGCTGTTGTTCATATTGTATCATTCATAATGCTTTAAAATGCATTTGATCATTTTCTTATTTATAGATAATTGCAATACAAAACAATACAATTAAAATTATTATCCTTTTATGTTTACGCCGGTATAATGCTTTGTAACACATGAAAATTATGACATATCTTACAAGTTATCTACTATTAAAACTATTCTTAAATTATTATGATTATTATGATTTAATTTTAATAATAAAATAATTATTAAACGTTTTTTAAATATATTAATATTTATATGTAATATATTAAATTATTGTTTAACATTCAACCAATGTACTAAATAGTATCATAATGTCTGATTGTGGTTAAACTTGATACATAGTAGCAGAACAAACTAAACATTATCATTCCCTCACAAATCCATTATAATATGAACAATTCAAGTGTTAACAAAACCATCTTGCTATAATTGTAGGTTTATTCTTCACTCATAAAACTGTAAAGCTGAAGATGTGACCAGCATTCCTGGAGAGATGATGGGCAGAAGTGTTCATTTGTTACACACTTTGTTTATTGCATTAATTAGACAATGGCAAATGAAGCTGCGTCTGTTTCTCCGGCTCCTCATTGGCTGCTGCCAAATTACTCGTACTGAACAATTAAGCTTAATCGATCACAGAGCAAATGATTCATGGAAGATGAATAGGCTGCATATTGGTCAGGCCTGCAACTGATACAAACTGATCATGTCCTTTCTCTCCTTTTATTTCCAAGTGTTGGTGTTTCTTTCTTTTTCTTTTTCTTTTTCATTCCCTTCCCTCTTTCCTTCCTCCCTCTCTTCTTGTCCTCCACCATCACAAACTCTGATCTATGTGTTGATATGGGCATGTTTGTGTGCATATTAGATTTTCTCTGTGCTCAGACGAGGTGACAGCATCCAGCAGCCCATGTAAATCTAAAAAGCAAATGCATGTTTCAACATGCCTTAAGCGCAATTTAATGCGCAAGCTTTTAGTTCGGCCTCTTTCTCTTTTTCTGCGGCTGCATCGGAGGCGTGTGGGCCTGTAAAACTCCTGTGATTTATGAAGTGGGATTGGAATTAATATCGCTCACTCTGCTTGTTTACGGCGATCCTCACAGACGCGCCGCGAGGTTGTATTTCACCATCACGCGCGTGTCTGGGAGCGTGGCAGGGAAAAATGAAGCCAAATCAAATCTCTTTCTTCCCAAGGCCACAGTGGGCTCCTCCTGTCGGAGGAGAGGGATTCAGTGCCGGGTGTCAGGGTCGGAATGAGGCCCCTGGCCCTGCTTCTGGTGATTTGCAGGGCAGAAATATGCCCGCTAAATCCATATTTCTCAATCTAATCATCTCACGCAGGGAAGACGAATGCAAGGACAGGGCTGCCGTTACCACAGTCAACATCATCATCACCCGCACTTACAAATGACCCCCGAGGGGGGCGGCTGAGCGAGTATGCATGTGTGGTTGTTTACAAGAAACTCAAAGTCAAAGTCATGAAATGGCCATTTTTTCTGTCTGTCTTGATTTACCAACTCTTAATTTATATAGAAATGATGTTATTTGCACAGGGAGAGATGCAATATAACATATAAATTTCAATTCAGTTAAATTTTGTTTATATAGCGCATTTAGCAATGTTGCATTGTTGAAAAGCAGCTTTACATATGAAAAGAGAAACAGAAAACAAAAAGTTATGAATTACATAGAACATGTGCAGAATAGATTGTATTATTGCAAATGTTATTGTTCTCATAAAATGTGTATAAATAATACTAACTAGTAATACTAAGATTCGGTATATGAATATAAAGATGAATTATTACAACATATTTAGGCCGTTTCAAGAAATTAGCGTGTATCAGAAAAAACAGTCATTGCATCTTAAGGCCCATACTGCAATGGTTTACAAATATCATTATATTCACATGATATCATTGGATAATATTACTGTTTTCCGCCCACGAGGCCTTGGTGGCATCATCAGAAAAGGAAACTAATTTCAGAGGTGGAGAACACAAACAAAAGCAAAGGGTTGGTGGAAGAAAAAAAGAGCGTTTAGGAAGAGGTGAGGGGGGCACGGGATTGATGGAGGGGGAGGTTTGTCATATCACCCTATAAGAATTGAGCGTGTCTGAGGAGGACCCGTCAATTTGAATGACTCGTCCTCCCCCTGAGGGCCTGTTTTGGCATTCAGCTGCCACATCGGGGGGCTTTTAGTCTGTCAGACCCCCTGCCATCAGCCCAAGACCCTCCATTCGGGCTCTGCTGGTTCTTATTAAAACCTGTGGCTCAGAGAGCGACTGGTTGCTATGCTGACAATACCTGCATATCGCCCCCGGCCTGAAAAAAACACACACTATTCCCCATGCCGGGGGAAGACAAGCCCCCTAAGGGTAAATATAGTTCCACTCGGGAGAGAGGGGGGTGGCAAAGGGGGGAGTAGGGAGGGGCTGTTAAAGAAAGGTGAAATAAGGAAATACATTTATACAGATAGGAGCTGCATTTGCAGAATTTAAAAATGGCTGACAAGTGAGGTGACTTGTTTTAAAAGAGACTTGGGTTAGTGCCTGAATGTTTGCGTTGTTCAGTTTCAATGACCATGACCACAAAATCGCCTCTCTAACAATGATGAAAGCAAACGCAGAGATAGCGGCCGAAAAACGTCCTTGAGAGTTGCATTCATCCGCCTCTCCACTCGTTCTCCATCACTCTATTGTTACTATCCCAACCTTCATCTACCAACA
>JAZGTK010015838.1:0-13022 GCA_036877625.1 Ambastaia sidthimunki
TCTTACTACCACTTGTTTTTCCAGCTGCTATTAAAGACCACATACATACAGCTGAAGAGCAAAAACAGACAATATTACAATAAACCTGACAACATTTCAACTACGTCAAGTGCCTGTGTAGAAAATTTTGTCTTTAAAGTCTGTCATTAAACTTTCTGTATCCCACAATGAATAGATAAAAGCATAATAAACCCTTGTGTCAAGTGGAGACAGTTTTTTTTGCTTCTCACCAGACATGACTGCAAACAATGTCTGCCATCTGCTAAGCCAACATTTATAACTTAAGTAGAGATTAATGTTTGCATAATACCAACATTTTAACTTTGATTAAATACCTTCGCAAAATATTTCAATACCAATACTGAAACGATACCATGACAAAAAACAAAGATAAGTAACCCATTAAAAGGTGACTAAACACACAACATAAAATTATATAATGAAAACAGGGTGGAAAAGGGCATAAATTACTTAATTTTGAATGTTTTTGGTCAAAAACTTCACTAATGTTATAACTACACCTCAGGGAACAAAATAAACATTTAAAAACCATGTCATGGCCCCTTTAATGTTGGTTTATACCAATGTTCATTGTCTGTTCTCATCAGTTCTTTGTGCATTAATAAGTGTTAACAGATACAACTTTAGCTATTACAAAGGTATTACTACATACTGAAGTTAACAGTAAGATTAATAAATACTGCAGAAGTGTTGTTTATTGTTAGTTAACTAATGTTAACAAATGAAACCTTATTGTGTTACCAAATACAATATATACACAGCTGTTGGACTTATATTTGAAAGCATGAGCAAGGTTAATGTTATCAGTTACATTCGCTACATGTCACGCTCTTCAAATCTTTGAAAGGTCGGGATGTCTGTTGGAGAGACACTTTGCTAAGTTGGCCATGTTGGTTCTTTTGGTCTGTGTAAATTGTAACTTTTTTAAAGCTGCAGTACATATGAGAAAGAAAGTTTGACAGCGGCACAGGCAATAAGAGGCCATTCCTATCCACTGGAACTCCATTCATCTTAATATAGAATAGAAAAGTCATTAGAGTAGAATAAAAAAGGGGCTACACACACTATGACATAGAGTTGTTTATAAATATAATACATCTCTTAAAGACATGCTAATCTTTGTGACTCTGAACCTGTGGTGGACAGCTGAAAGAAACATTACAAAAAAATTGTGTATTTACCTATTTAGCATTTGATATGTTAAAAATCCTGTGAATAGCCAATCAATATTTTTGGTTTATTCATTCAGAAGCATTTTTGTTATGCTGGTTGAAAGTTTCTTCACATAGTGATAGCAATCGCCAAATAAAGTGATCTAAATATATTTATATAAATAAAATAAAAATTTGAAGGAGCAACACCATAAAATGTTCATCCAATCATTGCATTCGGTGCAAATCCTACTTGCATGTATGCATTCAAATGTAGGAGGACTTGTGGCTTTGGAGAGCATTCTGAATGGAGGGTGGGATCTTGTGCTTTCAAAGCCAGCACACTATTGCTGGCGTCTCCCTACCTTGTGCATATCAGCTCAACATTTGTCAAATTCAAGAAGTAAACTAGCATATAGGTCAGGGGCCTCCAACCCTGGGGGTTCCTGAGGGACCACTGTGATGTAGGGTGTAGCTCCAACCCTAATCAAACAATCAAAGTCATCCTGAAGACCTTGACGGGATAGCTCATGCATTTTTTAACAGGGTTTAAACTCTGCTGGACGGTGGTCCTTTAGAAACAGGACTGGAAACCCCTGCTATAGATCTGGTAGTTTATTTGTTAAACTGTTTGGTCTATAATGGTCATTGCAACATCAATAGTTTCATGTTTGATTTTAAAACATTTTTGTTATTGTTCTGGTGTTGTGTTGGATAATCACTTGGTGTCCAATGTAAATTTAGGACCTGAAGCAGTTTAAATCCACATCCACTGCTGGAACTACAGCAAAAGCAGGCAGGTCTGACATCAGTGACAACTTGACAAGCATATTAATGATCAGCATGCAATAAGCAATGCCACCCAGAGAACCCGTAAACACAAGCTGCAATACCAGTTGTTATAGACACGAATATGAATACATAAAGACCGTCTTTACATAATAATGAATAAATAAAGAACGCTACTATTTCTACAACACATTATTTGTGGGTCTCTTATGAACAGAGGAAAGCGATGTCTTGCTTACTATTAAAATACATGCGCCCAGCTAAAATCCTCTCCTAAACCTCTAAACGTCATAAATAAAGTAACAGGATACTGGTGAACAAGTGAATGGAAAAAAACATCGTAACCGCTTCACACACCATAACAATGTACAGCCACACGTTTATTTCTTAGGCAACAAGCAATGTGCATTTGCGTAAAATGTATCTCAAACTAACTGCTTTTAAATGAAGTGTTTTAACAGAAACTAATAACGTGAACCTGCGCGATGTGTACAGCACGCGCTCACACACAGATGTGACAGTCTTACCTCTGCGATGCCTCGAAACGACCTCTGAGGAAACAAATCATCCCTTCCACACAAACATCACACAAAATGATTTTTTCCCTAACAATTGTTTGTCATTCTGTATTGGTGCGTCTTATTTTGGCCCATTCCTGTGTAGATGACGTTCACTTCCGGTGTCTCCCCCCCACCTTCCTTCATGAAAGAGAAGCTTCTGAAAAAATCTAAACATTTACAGCTTGGTCTCAGATAAATTAATACTTTTTTAAATAAAAAATGCAACGATAAAATAATTCATAATAAAATAAATATTAAATATAATATGGTAAGTACAGTACCTAATATTAACAAACCACAGAAAGCTTAGATTTAACTGTTTCATTTTCTGCCTTGTAATAAATATTTCAATATGAAATGCTATCATTAATATATATTTATAATGTGTAACATGGTCCCTGCTTGTCTATCTACTAATGGATTCTTATACTGACAAAAAGTTTCAGGTACAGTGTGTTATAAAAACAAAGGAGCAATAACTAACTTTTTTAAGGAAGTTTACTAACATTGGCATTAATATTTCAAATATTCTAGATTTTATTTTATTTTAAGGAAAGGTTTGACATGTCAACTCCATACTAACCATATGAAGCCATACTAACACATTGCATTAAATGCTTGCTCACAACAACCATACAAACAAGTACCAAACATATGACATAACCATCTTTAATTTTTTTAACAAGGTTTCATGGCAATCTTTGATTTACCATGCAAATACCATGAATACAGTAATCATTCAGTACCGTATATAACACTTTGCAAACAGGCTCCATTGCTTAAGATAAGTTTTATTTTCATAGTTTCATTTCTTGGTAAAATTCCTAGAGCCCTCTGGAAACTTTATGTTGAAGTTCTGATCATGGAGTTGGTGGATGTTGTTGTGTTTTGATCATTTTGCACTCTGCTGAGTCTATCAGGTTATTTGCATGTTTATGGTAATGGTAAAATGATGGATCTGGATGTTTGTCAGGGGGTGGTGCAGTGTGTTACAGGTGGCAAAAGAAAATAGATTTTATAATAAAAACTGCTACCTGTGAAAACTGGCCAGACACTACAGTATCACTGATGGTATGTTAACCTCTTCGTGCTCAGGTGTCATTCTAGAGCCTTTAAACTTTAGTCCCAACATACTAGGACTCTGATAAACAACACTGCCATCTACCCCTCATCTCTAGACACTTTTCTTTTCCCTGCAGCCAAAAACTGAAATGTTTCCCCCTCTGTATTTTAATAGTATCCTAAACAGTGTCTTTAAACAGTTAAATTCTTTCTAAATCATAGCTTTAGAAGGCTACATTTTTGGTTTTAGATTTGCCAATCAGAATCTGCATGTTTCATTGGAATGAAAAAAACATCTTGGCTTTTTATATAAAACACTAATGAAAACTGGCCTTAAAAACAAGTGCCAGTAGCAACTGGCAAGTGGGATTTGCATGCCAGGTTACATACGTAACTAAGATGTTCCCGTTCAGTCTCTTGACGTTGTGTCAATGTAGTGGCACTAGGGGTCCCTCAGGTGGTGCAGCTGCTGGCAAGCGTGCATGAGCAAGTCATCATGGAATCCATTACCTTCAATGCACTGAAAATGACAAGCTAACCGTACTGAAGGGACACTATTATAAAGGTTCTACAAGGTCTACAAGGTCAAAAATTCTGCTGGTGAAATGTGCTGAAATAGTTAACTTCTTTAGAAGAGAAGACATTACAGAGAGCATAACCTACATAAGGGAGGTTATATGTAGAAACAGATGGACTTCGGGGAAGTATCACATCAAATTACACCTACAAGCTGGAGACCAATGTAGGGAGAACCACCCAAAATATAGGCCATGATGAAAACAAAGTGTAGGGAAAGAGTATCTTTTCCACAGATACGATTTTCCACAGAATATGACGATCGGTTAGTGAGCTAACCTGCTGGGTAGCCATGAATGGCACTTCCAGTTGCCAGTCCACCATTGTTCACTCCGCTGACTCACGACAATCAACGTACCGCTCAACAGACAGACACTGTTAGGACCTCCACCTGGAAACCTTACAATAAGCAGGAAATTTAACTGTATGGGCCATTTGCTTCCCACCTTTACAGATGCAAATATTGATTACATATGGGGCACAGTCACAGTGTAACACATCTGACTACAGTCAATGATATACACAATCTTTCAGTAGCATAGAAAAAAAAAGTACTGCATTGACAGCACTTATTATATCTGAATGCACAATAAACAGTCAAATCATTGCCTTTTAGTAAATCAGTTCAACACGCCATTTCATCCAGGCTGCAGTAATACTCCTTGTCTCTTCGATGCTGTTGCACTGGCATGTCTCTCCTGATATCATGTACTTTCTGCAGGTCAATCTCAACCATAGCGATGCCTACATCAGAACCTCCACAGTCCCCGATTACTGTGCCCCAAGGATCCACGGCTAGAGCGTGTCCATAAGACGTTCTTTTGGCATGATGAGCTCCAACCTGTGCTGCGGCAAGAACGAAACACTGTGTCTCAATCGCTCTGGCTCTAAGAAGGACCTGCAAGAAAGAGTAAAAACCAAACAACTCAATCACACAGTTCAGTGACTACAAAGCAAAGCCTTTAAATTGAGGGTCACTTGTTTTACAAACTCTGTTTTACTAACATAATAAACAATCTATGGTTGTACATTTGGAGATTTATCATGAGTTTATCAATTGAATGGTACATTATCAGGTGAAAGATGCATTGCCCCACATATTATTCAATTTTCACATTGTGCATTGCTTTAATACGATTTTAATAGCCATTACATTCCTGGTGTGAATAGACCACCATCAGCAGGTGTTAACAGGTCTCCAACAAAAGATGACATATACTGAGGGCACGTTTTTAAACACTATGAAAACTGAACTTCAAACTATTGAAATTGAATTTCAATAGTATGATCAATTATTAATCAATTATTTTATTTTTATATTAGCTGAAGTTATAATAGCTGAAGTTTTTGTCCACAAAAGTTTGGACTGGATTGAGTCGATAAGGCCATTGATCTTCAGACCTTCTGTAACATCAGACTGCATTAACTGGTGATGATCTCATCACAGGGTTTTACCTCCCAGTGGGCAGTTCCAGTTGCCACAGTGAAGGCTGAAGGGTATGTAAGAATCTCGGCTCCATGTCTCTGCAGGGCTGATGACAGCTCAGGAAAACGCAGATCATAGCAGACACCAAGGCCAACCTACAATGAAAGAAATATAACAATAACAGAATATTTCTAAATATCAAAACTAAAAGAACTATTACTGCTTGTTATTGCACAATAGTAAAGTTTGGATACAAGCTGATGCACCTTTCCAATAGGCGTCTGGACTGGAGGAAGAAGGTGAGGTCCAGGTATAGTGAAAGCACTCTCTTTAAGGGACACGCCCTTACTTGTCAACTCAACATCAAACAAATGGCCTTTTCTGTACACAGACACAATCTTACCTGGGGGTAGATAAACAGAACAGGTTCTTATTTTATATTTTAACATCCTAGTTTTTTTTAACACTAGGAAACTAATCTAACAACCACCTAGTAACATCCAAGCTGCATGTTTTGCACTGGAAAAAACAATCTAATTTAGTTTTGAAAAACGTAAAAAATCTGTTTGAAAACTGAAATCTCACATAATGAACTATTAGCCAACATTTGAGATTTGATTTGTAATGCATTTAGAATAGATTAAAAACAAATCAGTGTTAACTAAAGGTACCAAGTATATAAAAGTACCTTGTCCGTTTATGATAATATGACTGTTATAAATCCGTTGGTCAGTTTTCCAGTCATGACCCCTTTCATGGAATCCACCCAAAGACAACCAGACATCCAAGTTCCTTAAAGACACACAAAACTCTCATGTAACCTTTGAATTTTGCATCACATTTTGTCATTATAATTGCTTGAGGCCTTTACTAACTACTTTTATTATCCTGGTTAAACTTATTTACACTTATCAAGTAAGTGTTCTTGGTGGCCCATTTAAAGGAAAAGTTCACCCCAAAATTAAAACTCTTTCACTCATCTTCATATCTCAAACCTGCCTGACTTTCTTTCTTCACATACTAAAGGAGATAACTTAAATATAGTGGATTTTATACAATAATAGTAAATCATAAAATGTTTGGGTGAACTGTTTCTAATACAACATTTTAAAACAATAAAGAAATGTATTACAATAATGTGCGTATTTCATTTATTATTAAATTTTGAACTATTTTGAACAGCAAATTTACCTGGCCAGGTGAGTGTAGCGGGTTATGATGTCACCATCAATGCTCTCTGAAAGCTGTAGTGTCTCAATTCGACTTGAGCCAATATAATCAAAGCCTTCAGGCAGGAAGACCATGCTTGCACCCCCCTGTTTAGCCTGCTCAACCAATCGCTTGCATGCTGTAAAATTAGCTTCTTTATCAGGTGTGGAAGTCATCTGACAAACTGCTGCTATAGGATGTGATGACAACATCCTGACAAAAACAATAAAGGCTGTGTTTACTGTGGTTTATTATGTCTGGGGAAAAATAGTTTATTATTTAGTGAGGATAAATTAAAATATGAAAAATGCATTTCTTTTTACGTTACATTCTCAAAACATGTTTAGTGTAATAATAGAGTAATTTTCCTACAGGTATACATGTAAGAAGAAGGAATAATGTTCAACGGAAGTATTAGTAAATGAATACAGCTGGAGTCAGTTTACATATACACTGCAATATCAGCAAAATGTTGATAATCAACAAAAGAGGGATTGTAAAAGTCTGTCAACTGTCCTCTGTATGAAAAGATCTCAGCATTATATAGTAACTGTTGCAAAACGCTTCCAATATGCAAAAGATGCTGAAAAGGCAAAGAATGTGCAAGACCTGAAGGATTTTTTTGGAGACTGGAATAAAAAAACAGACTGAGGGTTGGTTAATTTCACTTTTCTCAACCAAATTATACAAATTTAAGTCACTTTAAAACCTAAATTAAAGATTAAGCTGCAAGCAGCAATTATGGTATCAGGCCCATCAATGGCACCACGAGAAATATTTGTGGAAATCTCTGATGAGTCCTAACAGATCTCTGAACTTTTGAAAACTGTAATACTTTTAACGTGCTTCATATATGCACGTGAATCTGCTTTATTGTAATTAAAATAGCTGTTTTTATATAATTAAATTTGCTTTATTGTTAACATATTCACTGTTTCATCAACTTATTTTATTTACATTTTGTATACTGCTATATATTGCAAATGCATTTTTATTGCTTATAACTACAGATAGTCTGTCGCCCACGTGTGGACGAAATAAGAACTGCGCTGCTAAATAACAAACAGATCCTGAACTTCATATTGTGATTACAAACAAAGCAAGTAATAATTAATCATGCCAGACTTTTTCCATCACAACCTTATGCATCTTTAAAAACACATAATGGTACTCTGGGGTTAAAAGTCAAAAGATTAAGAACTGTTATATGACATGGGACACATAAGTAACTATATTTAAGAAATAATACCTGATCTGTCTTTGCACTGCCCACAATCGCAATGCCAGAAAACCTGCTGGTAGTTTCTCGCGCAGTGCGCTGAACAGACGCATTGACACAATGTAACTCCGTCTTTCTTTTGGATCACAGATTGTACTTTGAGCCCATTTCACTCTCTGCCAAGACAATAACTTGCCTTACAGCTAAAACAACACAGCGTGGCTGGATATAAACAACCTTTATTTTCGTTAAAAAGTAATATAAAAGTATATGTGTATGTATAAACCAAAGAAATAGAATAAGTGGCTAGAAGAGCAATTTTAAGTTAACGAATAGTGGGCGGGGCTTAATAACCCGGATATTGTTCTTGATTGGTCAGGGGAGTTTATTGGGGGTTTGCAAACCAACGTTTGGTTTATTACTGCCACCGACTGGGCTGGAGTGTGTAGCATCAACACTCCAGTTTGAGTTTAAATAACCATGTTGGCTTGAGAATGCCAATATATCGTTATTTGATTTAAACTTATTATGAGTGGTGCTTGCAAAGACAAAACCTTACTACGTAACTCATCCTGCACCGTTTGTCTAGACCCATGATTGAGGGGTCAAATCAACCAGCTTATTTATATTTATCTTATATATCGAGTGTACAGTGTTTTTCAGGCGTGTAAAAGTGCGGTGAAAAAGTGGGCAAAAATTCCATAGACTTAACATTTGGCTGAATTTTGTGACATCATAGCTCTGCATCAGAATGACTAGAGACATGGGTGTGGGCCGTTCGGCTTAGCAAGCAGCAACAAATGGTGACATTACAACTTCATAGTCACACCCTAGCAACCATTTACAGTACCCTAGCAACCATCCTATTGAGTTACATTGAAAAAGGTGAGAGACATCAGAACATTGTAGAGAAAAGCAGATGGCCTCTTTTGATTTAGACTGGCAAGTAGTTTTTTAAGGTAATTATTTTATGATGGAAACTGTCCAGCCAATCAACATGAATTATCTTTATCACAGCACCAGAACATCACAAAGACATGAAAGTTGCCTTTTTTGATTCAGACACACATCCGTCTATTAGTTTTTACACTGTTAACCGTCTAGCTACACCCTAGCAACCATTTACTGTACCCTAGCAGCCATGTAATGAAATCATTGAGTCATATCTCAGCATCAGAACATTGTTAAGAAGAGTGGGTGGGCTTATTTGAGTATCTATCTATCTATCTATCTATCTATCTATCTATCTATCTATCTATCTATCTATCTATCTATCTATCTATCTATCTATCTATCCTTAAACTTTTAAGCATAAAAAACTACTACAGTATTAATTTGTTAAAACATTATATTTTTTTAACTTTTAGATTAGGCTTTCTCAAGCCAACATAAAGTTTGTTCACAAATATTACTTCTCTTTTTCTTATCGTCTGTGTTTATGTAATTTAAGGATTATTAGTTTAGTGTCACTGTCACTGGTGTTCAGGTTACATTACTGTGACATAGACGTGTTCATCACTTATTACTACTTTAACCAAAATTTATGCAGATGAATATCTGAAAGAAAAAATATTTTCAATCATATTTTTAAAAACATTTACATAATTTCTACCCAAAATTAAATTCGATTTTAATTAAATTAAATGTAAAGAAAGAACCCAAATGGGACAAACTCTCTTAAACTCTAAACAAAGGTTTATTGCAAGGGTGTAGAAATACACAGACGTGCAGAAGCGAATTTTTATAGTAGCGTCAACCCCAGCTGAGCAAACGACGTTGATTGGCTACTGTTCCAGATTGCCTTAAAAGGATTGGGCTGTTCCCCTGACCCCTTTAAGCTGTTTACAGAGTATAGGACTGTCAGCACTCAATGATTAAATAAATTAGTGACATTTCGTGAGGAAATAGAAAAATTGCCCACAGCACATTTAATATCTGTTTTGAGAAAGTAGAAAATTGAGACAGGCATGTTCGCAGTCAGTCGCATATGTGACGTCTTGAGGCCCTGACTGGAAGGTGCTGTGCAGTTCATCATGGCAGCGAACAGCAGCAACAACATGATCGGTAAAAGCGGCGGCGGAAAGCAGTCAACTCCCTCCGCCGAGCAGGTAACGGGACATCGGCCATATTAATGTAATAAACTAACATCTTATCCACATTGCGAGCGAGTCACGCGTTCCGTTACAGACAACAAAGCTGTACGTCTTGTCGTTGATTTGGAGAATAAAGTACTCATGTCTGCAGTATATATGCGTGATCTTTATAGTTGGTGTATAGTTGCTATGCAAAAATGCAAAGCTTCGATCTGGTGTTATAAAAATAATGAAAATGCATGAACCTGAACAAATCGGGGTGGTTTAGGGAAGGTGAAATAAGTCTTCACTTAAAAGGAACTAGTGCAGTCTCAGTAAGGAACCAAGTTCACGTCAGACACTATTCCTGCCATGTAACGCACATGGAAGACCTCATTTACTATTAAATAAGGGACATAGTGACAGTGATTAATACTGATATACAAATTTAGCATGAAAAATGGTAAGTAATTTCTCTGTTGATTTGTCAATTGCGTATTTTGTGTTTTATGATCTTGAGAATAGGTAATTTAGTTGGAAAATAACATTTGTTTTTTTGCTGCCCACAGTTAATGTGTGTCCTTTGTGTTGGTACTAGGTGGTGGCAACTTTCCAGAGGATGCGTCAGGAGCAGCGCAGTATGGCCTCCAAAGCTGCGGAGTTTGAGATGGAGATCAATGAACACAGGTGTGTTTGTGTGTTGTCTCCAAATTCAATACATTTCTAACTAGGTATGGTTAGTTCTAGTTATGCAGTTAGTTTTAGGCTGATGCAGATAGCAGAAATCCTGCTATCAGCAGTTTTAGTGAAAGAGCATCAGAGCATTCTTTTCCCAGAAAGAATGTGAAACATGTTTGCAGTTTATGCAATTTTCAGCTTGAAATATATTTTTATATGATTTACATTGATTTTACATATTTAAAGCATTGTTGTATCGCATAAAACTTATAAATTTAATAAGTTATCACATTTTTCTTCATTATCGTGCAGCCCTAGGACAAACACAAGCATCTTTTTCCATTCCAGGTCTAATGTAAATTACTTTCTCTCCACAGCCTTGTCATTGACACACTAAAGGAAGTCGACCCCTCACGGAAGTGCTTTCGTTTGGTTGGGGGTGTGCTTGTGGAGAGGACTGTCAAAGAAGTTTTACCTGCTTTAGAAAACAATAAAGAACAGGTACAAATCTGCTGCTAGATTCACAAATTTGGTACATTTTTAATTCTTGCTTAAGTAATAAAATATTCCTTAGACCACCTTTTATGAAATTATAATTTTTGTGTCGTTCTTTTACTGACAGATTCTGAAGATTGTAGAGTCGCTTAACACACAAATGCAAACAAAAGGGCGAGAGCTGACAGAATATCGTGAACGTTACAATATCCGATTAGTTGGAGAGGACGACAAACAGGGCAAAGCAGATGCCAGTCAAGCCAAAGAAAGTGAAGGAGGAGGATCTAAAGGTGGCGCTGGAGTCCTCGTCTCGTAGTGGATGGTCTTAAGTAGCTGGTTGTCAGTTTTGCTTGTCAGCGCTGTAATGTCTGAAAGATTTAAAAGGCATGTTTTGACATTGTCTTAGAGATGCTAGCCATTATACATAGAAAGTGAAAGTCTTTGTTTCAGTTCAAACTTTTTCATGCAAGATTTGTATATTCATAATATTAGAACATCACATTCAATGACTGTCCTGACCACTAAACATTAACATTAGTTGACACTAGCAACATGAATTCATATCATAATTTCTGCTGTTTGAGCGTTTTGTTAAAAACAGTTTAAGTTACTGTTAAAAACATGTTGAATTTTATTTTCAATTCATTGACGTGTCATGTCCAAAAAATTGCAGGAATTCATTAAAATTCAAAATGCTTGACTCTGAATCTGAATGATCCATTTTTTTGTGAGACTTGACTTTCACTTTCTTCTGCTCTTGGGAAGAAATAATATTTAGCTGTTGTCTAAATTACAGTGAAGACCACTGACTGCCTCATGCCAGGACTGTTGAACACAACCCCTCTCGATCATTTATTATGTCACAGCTGTAAACCAGTGAATCAAGCCTTTTTATGTTTCACGGTTGTTTTTGTTTATTGAATTAAAAATCCAAAATTGACCAAGTTTTTGTGTTGTATGCTTATAATATAATTCTCACAAATGTGAATTTCTATTCAGTAAATGTTATAAACATGAATAATTATTGTGCAATTTTAAAGATTGAATTAATGAACAGATTTTGCCAATGTGATGTGGTATGAAAACAGACACTTACATAATCTAAATGACTTACATGAGAACGCACCTATTGTCATAGAATAATAAATAGAATTTATTGATACTCCATACCTGAGTATGCCTAAAAACATAGTAGTACATAAAACATGATAAGAGCAGCTCATAGAGGGAGTTTCGTGTATGTAATAGTGTTCCCAAGAATTATAATTGTAAGCAAAACGCTTTTCGACGAGGATGGGATTCGAACCCACGCGTGCAGAGCACAATGGATTAGCAGTCCATCGCCTTAACCACTCGGCCACCTCGTCTTATGCACGCTAAGCGTTTTCTGTGTGCCAAATATTTGATATTTTTTAATTAGTTGCTATATGTACGTTTATTTCTATTCATTGTTTACGGGTTTGTTTTCTCGATCATGACAGAAAATGCGTAAGTACAACAGAAATATCATGCACAAGTATAACGTAACACTGGTAAAGTTTAATTAGAACATTTTATAGAGTGTTTACGGTAACAAGGACGGTAAACACACTTCGAATAAACATGCGCCGCCATGCGCAGTGTCTGATCTTCACGAATGCTCTTTCTTATCCACGGGCGTCTTTTTTATTCAGCTAAACATGTAACTCATTTTCCGCTCAATGTTTTTAACAGACTGCTTTTTATTACAGCTCGTTGCAATGCCTGAGACATGCAATGCAATGC
>JAZGTK010015839.1:0-13022 GCA_036877625.1 Ambastaia sidthimunki
AAGGCATCAAAACTATGAATTAACACATGTGGAATTGTATACATAACAAAAAAGTGTGAAACAACTGAAAATATGTCATATTCTAGGTTCTTCAAAGTAGCCATATTCTAGGTTCTTCAAAGTGCTTTGATTACTGCTTTGCACACTCTTGGCATTCTCTTGATGAGCTTCAAGTCTAGAATACTAAATCATGTAGGTGTTGAGAAAAATGGAGCATTGGAGGTGTTTAATATTTTAAACTTGTCAACCACATAAAAACAAAAACTTGTTTTATGAAGGAAAACTATTGTTATGCTGGTCTCATGTACTGATAGCAACACCAGGTATGGTCTAAATATATTTATTTAAATATATATGTTCTGTGGAAGAAGTGGGACCATAAAATGTTTGTCCAGTCACTGCATTGTGAAGTGACAGGCTGGTGGTGACCCATACTTGGAATTTATTTCTGCATTTAAGCCATCTGGTAAGTGCACACACATTGGATTAGTGAGTTGTGTGTCACCCGGGGAGCAATAGTTACCTACCAGCATTGGGAATGGAACTTCCTAACTATTAGGCCACAACTGCCCAATAATAGGAATAATCTTGAGTGTCAAACTATGTTTTTACATGCCTTCACATGTAGAACCACATTTATGTATTCTGAAGGAGGCGTGGCCTTAATTCTGAAATGTACCGCCTGTGTAATTCAAACTTGTTTTGGTTGTTTAGTACAAATCCTCTTCAGTCGAAGCACCTCCTCATTCATGGTATAGCTGTGGCCATTGTAATGTTTGATGTCGTTGTTACCAGGCATGATGCAAGTTGTCTTGGATTATTTTTTGCTTTAGCAGGTACTGATTGTTTGGGTTGTTTATTTTTCCAGATTTCCAGTGAATTGAGTGGAAATAAGTACTAAAAATGTGTTGTTGTTGTTGTTCTTGTCAATATTGATAATATATAACTCTGTTATGCATGACACGTTTGGTCATGTGATCTCCAAATGGTGGCAACCGTGAGGGAGTCACTGATAATTACTGTGCCTTATTTCTGTGAATTTAATTTTAGTCATATTTCTCAAAAATACTATTAATTTCTTTGTATATTTCTTATTTAATTAGCAATACTAACTTTACCTTTAAGCTTCCGCTATTTTTCACACAATGGTGTAAGAGATTATTGTACGCTTTATCAGAGAAGGCAAACATAAGACTGCTGTTCCTTTGTTTGTCTTAATGGGGCCACCGTAGTTTCGTTTTATCTCTGTGTTACAGGCAGTTCTATCAAATCTGAAAGCATCACCTTTCTTAGTGTGTTTTGTTTGGTACCATAGATTTACAGTGTGTGTGTGCTTTGTCTTTATTGTAGTGAAACACAATTTCCTGAAAGCCATTCACACTCTGTAAACAGAAGATGATCACACAAACTACATAATTGTTCCATGTTGGTGTGTTTGCACGAAACACATATACCATATTTGCATGTATTCTTTATGTAAACTATCTCATTACCTTTCCAGCCCTATTAAATGTTTTTTTAGTTTCGCTGGGGATGCTAATGTCTCCATAGTTACTGGTCCCAAGTTACCTCTAGGCCTGTACAAATCCCACCAATCAGATGAAGGAAACGGGTGGTGTGTGTTGTTTATGCAGATCAGGTCTTTTGTTTGAAATCTGGGTACGAAACAGGTGATATAATGCAAACCTTTTATCACCTGTAAACCTTCAGCAGTGTGTGAATTGTGTAGTTTTTTTCGAATGTGTTTTCCTGTCAGAACTTCAGACCTGAATCATCTATCAGTCTTAAAACAAGTAGCAGGCAGAGTGTCAGTTTTGTGCTCCTGTGGTTGAGGCTGTAAATAGAGCTTGTAGTTTTCTTCCCCATGCATGCCCTGTAAATTTTTCAGCAGCCTCTGTCACTTTAATAGCCCACGCGTCACCCGTCGCCATGGGCACCAGGGTTCAGTAGAACCCTCTCATGTGTTTAGACGGTGCTTGATCATGACAATCATGCCTGCTTTGATTTGCTTACGGGTCCCGTGTGTGTGTGTGTGAAAGAGGATGTGCCAGGTGTATCCGTCATGAAAGGTATATTAGAGATCAAAAACCGTGCGTTACTGCCAAGATCCATGCAAATAAAAGTGGATGTGGCAAGTAAATAAACCAGTTACTTGCCAGTTGTTGTTTTTTATTAGGAACGTAACAATGCATGATATGAAAGTGTAAGAATGATGACTAAAATGTTTCTCATGATGTTTGTAGACAAAAATGTAATTGTGCCAACATATTAATTTCTGACATTAGAAAATTGTTGCCAATAAATTAATTTATTGCTGCCAATAAATTTTCATTTGTGTTATTCCAGATTTACACACACACACACACACACACACATGTATACATGTATGTATATATATATATTACACAATATATTTGGACCTGTCTTATTGCTTCAGATGAGGGATCTAAGTTCATGATCTGGCAGTTGGACATACAGTGTGGAATGTGTTAAGATAGTGCTAATGGATGACGTGCAGAAAACAATCTCCAGCAGTTATGACAGCTCTGTGATAGGGTGGGACAGGCTTGCTTGCTATGTTTCTGTCTCGCTCAACCTCTCCCTTCAGTGTGACACTCCCTTTGGCTTGCAGGGCACGAAACCCAACCCATTCTCAAAAGAGTAATTTACAAAGGGACTCCAAACAAATATTCTGACCCTGACCGCTATCATGTTACTTTTTGAAATGATGAACATGTAAAATAAGAAAGCTCTAGCCCTTGTCAGTTGTTAAACTTTAAAAGTGTTTTTCTCCCATGAGGTCTTGTGAATTTTGGTGTGGCTACAAACACAAGGAACCTGTTTTGTCAGTTGTGGTGTAGCAGGACAGTGTAAACCTGCTTCATAGAATGTGTCAGACAAGCGCTGAGGCAGCTGGAGCTGCCAGAGTGTGTGTGTGTGTGTGTGTGTTTATTTATATTTATATATATATATAATACGCAATATATATTATATTTATACAGAATTACTTTGTTTACAGAACATGTGGCGCAGTCATACAGTGAGCCAGTCAATTTTCCTTTAATCTGAGCCAGATTATCCTCTCCTTGTGTGTAAATACACAGTCAGTAGTCAGTAGTTTGGCCATCACCTGTTCTCTCTCACAAAAACATCCCAGTTTGACGGTTGTCCCAGAAACAGTATGGAATGTTACTTGAGTGTCATAATAGAAACAACACTTTATCCTAAAGGCAGTGTAGGCTTTTAAGGCTTGTTTTGGACTGAATGCAATGGTAGGATGTCCTGCTTGCATGACAAACTATGTATGCGTTCATGTGTTGGAGAAGGTGTGAATTTGGAGAGCACGGGAGGGTGGGAACTTTGAAAACTAGCTTGCTATTGCTAGCCTCTCTGAAATTGCCTACACTACCTTTAACAATTGCAAATTGCCTTCCTAGATTTGCAAACACTTCCCATACAAGAAGAATGGACTGATGTCTGGTATGGTTTTCAACATCTCTGGTATGGTTTTCAACAGAATTGCATCTTTTAATTAAAATGTTATGGAGGTTCCTTTCCTTAGTATATTTTCTGAAGGGTGCTGTTCAACTAGAATTTTAAATACATTTCATTGTTATTACAGTTTGTCATGTAAAATTAATGGTGACATGTTTTGTTCTGTTAAGTTAATATCTCAGAAATGTAATGTGACTTTTGACAAGCATTGACACTGTAAAGATGAAGACAGCTGACAAAAAAGGGAGTTATGGTTTCTTGCCACAGGCACCTTTATTTTGCTCAGTGGGTGTTTACAGACAAATATATTAAGATATAAAGGGCTTTAATTCATCAGATGAAATTAAGATGGCAGAAATGTAGATGAAGGATTATCTGTTTGTTTGGTGTGAATATTCATTTAAATGTGGGAAACTGCTTGGATTCTGTCTTTCCCTTAAAGATCTTTTTTTGTGGTTTGAAATTTTCCAGGAACTTGAAAGTTAATTTAAAATTAAATTAATGGAATTGACTTAATGACTCTACATTAACAGCAGTTATCTAATTAAAGTAGACAGTGTGTTTGCTTACTGGCTTCATTCTTTGACACAGTTTGATGTCAGACC
Organism: Ambastaia sidthimunki; assembly: GCA_036877625.1. Lineage (NCBI taxonomy): Eukaryota > Metazoa > Chordata > Actinopteri > Cypriniformes > Botiidae > Ambastaia > Ambastaia sidthimunki. Next base: position 4,101 of record JAZGTK010015839.1, read on the forward strand.
ATTATTAAGATAAGACATCTCTGCTCAGTCAGGAAGACCATTTAGTAAATGTCTTTGTAGAACCCAGTACCAGTTTTGTAACAGTATCTCCTCTGATCTCTTTCAGGAAATAGAACAAGATTAAGAATTCGGTTTTCCTTAGTTTGTTCTCTAGAACGTTTCAATGTCCCATCTTTACTTTGATTAATGAGTTTGTGTGTTTTGGGGTCACTTAAAAAAACTGTCAATTTCTTAAGCCGTGTTTCATATGGACTTTCTTAGAAGTCTCAATCAGGGAGGCGGGGTCAGCTAGAGGTCCTCAACAAGCGTCCAAGGTGGCCTCAATTTGACAATGTGAAAAGGGAAGTTGAACTAAAGTCAAAAACTTTAAATAAGTCACATTCAACTCAGCATTAAAAAAGTGTATCTGTATGCAATTGTGTAGTCGGCTGAATCAGTAAATGGCAGTTTCTATAGAAACATTGGACATGTGGTGTAACATTATCTGTATAGTCACTAATTCAGCTCCATATGCTCAACAGTCGCACTGGTCATGGACACACACTGAATCATTGTTAGAGAACTTGAGCACAGCTGAGGTATGTGGGTAATCTTCTTAGTCAGCTGCATACTGTAAACACACAGGCTGTGTTCAAAACCAAACGCAGCTGCCTTGCTGCCTAGTTTGTCAATGACTTCACAGGCAGTGTTTGTACAGGAGACTGTTTCCTTAGGAAACTGGTTTCAGATGGGCCTCCAAATCACCATAATATCATGTCTAATGACCTAGAACAAATTCAAGTGAGCTTAAGACATAACAAAGCAATTGAGATCTACGAAGATTTTTCTTGCTGTAAGTACTGTAGGAAGTTCAAAACTCTGCCGTGATGTTTTTCTATCTCCCTCCTTCAGAATTACTAAGTAATTCTAAAAATTACTAAGTGTTTTTCTAAGTCCCTCCTTCAGAATTACACTGTGGGCTCAGATTGGTTAGCTGGCCCAGTGTTTGTTGTAATCGGCTACCTGCCTTGTGCGCATTGCCATAAGTTGACACAGAGGGGCGGAGTTTATTCAAATTCTGAGCATCATGACATCATAAAAACCAGAAAACGGCGCCTTGTAGTTCCTTTCAGCCATTTATTGTAGCGATTTCGGTTAAAGAAAATATCTCCCTATGCAATGCACTTTGAACTACTTTGAGTCATTTGACAGATATTGTTTATGCTCAAACAGCAACATTACACACTAACTAAAAGGACCCCTTTAATGCTAAACGTTATATACCCCCACATTTCTGTATTGCCAGCTCCTTTCTCCATAACTTCCTCCTGCTTATTCCTGCTTATCTGCAGCATATACAGTATTTCAATCTCTTTCTTACTGCTCAGATCCATCTAGTCATTTCCTTGCCTCTTCTTGCCCTTATCACTCACATGCTAAGCTAAACTGTTCTCCTTCCTCTGTTGTCATCCCTGCAGACCTCCCTGTGACTGGATCTAATTCTGTGTATTTCACAAGAGCTCCTTAACTCTTGGAAGACGCCGATGTTCTCCAGTTTACAATATACGGCTTTCAGAAGAAGTCTGGATGAGGTAGGTGGAAATTCATTCTGGTTTCTGTGCAAGTGTGGACTGCCCCATATGTAACTAAAACACATCATGTTTTCTTTCAGTTAGTACTTTTTGCAATGACTGCCTCATTGAGTTCAGACGTGTGTAACTGTCTGTCTTCACTGATTGGTTGGTTAATATTGTGTGCTTCACATTGAAAGTTTGCAGTTGTGTTGTGTGATGCACCCCTTTAAGGTAATGGTTTTAAGGGAGACAGTATTAATTTTAAGGGAGACAGTATTAGATGTCAGTATTAGATGTTTGTGGAAGAAATGTATGTGTAATCGTGCTACTACTGTCCCTCTCAGCAAAACATGGAAGATGTTGTAGATGGAAGAAAAATGGGAAAAGTTTACAGTGGTGTAGCTGAACTTTCCTGAAGTATATTTTTATTGTTGGTTGTCATTATTAGATATCTGAGGGTTTTCTGTATCATTAGTGGCTCTAAACTGAATTGTAAAAATTTTCCAAACACTCCCCTCATGTTTTATTGGTCAGCCAAACGGAATCCCCAAAGCCATTACCTAAACTTGTGTTGCTATTTTGGGCTTGATCTAAAGAAAAAGAAAAACAGAAGAAAAAATTACACACTTCAGCTAAATGGCACTTACTTTCCTTCTGTAAGTGTGTGTGATCATCAAATATGCTTTATCTTAGCATGTAGATAAAAATGAGACACCAGACCACATGGTTTGAGAAGAATACTACTGTTTATACTGGTACTCATTTTTTAGAAAACACCCACCCTCATATAGAAACCATGTATAATTCTCCCACATATTTTATTTAACTAGAGGCTAAGAGCTTCCTTGTATCCATCCATAATCATTTGGCATTTGGATGAAGCAAATACGCTTCTGGCTATGTGTATGTTTATTGATTTGATTAAAAATAGCTCAGCATAAGATCAGACTTTGCTGTACTGCTACATTAGTTTTTCATGAACTGTAGTTTATGTAGTAGTAACATATAAAATTACATAACGGTGAATATTATATACAAAGCTCACATCCACATGCTAGTAATTAGCATCTTACTATGAGCGACATAATGTCCTTCTCACTGTGAGCAACATAATGTCCTTTTGACATTGTGTCTGACCTTATTGTTGATAAGGGGGAAATACCTTGAACATGGGCTGGTGGAGGGCAGATAAATCTTCCTTGTAATCCTTCAAACCAGAGGCTTTGTTTTTCTGGAGATAATGCAGTGCTATGTTACTATCTATGTTTGGTTGTGCAGTATAGCTTCTCGCAAGAAATCTCAGTTTAGCTGGTGTGAAATGATGTACAGAAGCTATTGGAAGAGCTAGGTTTCTTTTCAGTTCACAATTGGTACAGTACAATTTTATGTTTGTTTTTGGCAAGCTGTTTTCTGATTGGTCTCTTCTGTGTTTAATCATCTGCAGGTCTTCACTGTCTAATGGTATGGTACAGTTAACCACATTTGGTCCCCCTTCAACCTGAACATTATGGTTTAGTCCTGCTGTGGGTACAACGATGGCATTTATGGTTGCCAATGGAAATCGAGGTGGCCAGACTCTGGTCCTGAAGGATGTCGACCCTGAAACATGCATGATTGTGTTCAAGAACCACTGGGCACAGGTACCTGATATTTTCCCTCCAAAATGTTGTCTCTCCATTTGCTGTTTTTAGATTATTATGCAAATGTTGCCGAAAAAACAAAACAAAACTAAGAATGAGTTTAGTGGTCTTTTCCATGTGAGAATTATTTTCTAACAGACAAAGTTTCAGACATAACTCTCAGAAAAGTGTATGTATTCGGTTGGCGTGATTAATTAAGATATAAAAATGGCAACAACTCTATCAGCTACATCTTCTCTACCCCTGCCTATTATTTTTACATATTTGTTGTATATTTCAGAACACAAACATAATTTAAAAGTATTTAATGTGGTTTATGACACTTTTTACAAACTACAAAATGGGTCTAAAATTAATGGGTCAGTTTATTAAAATTTAGGAGTGCTTATCTATGATCTTGTGAAAATGGGGTTTATCCACCCGATTAGATCAAACCAAATATTATATAGTTATATTTTCTATTTTTATCTATGTTTGATCTAAGTTGACAAATTGTGCAATATTATAAAAAAATTAACGTTACATCAAAATCCTTATTTGCGTTATTTTCTATAAATAAACATTAAACAAGCATTAAGATTAAATAAACATTTACACAATTAAAAAAGATGAAAGAATAGATAATAGTTCATCAGATTTAGCCTAAATTAGGCTTGTTATCTGGTTTGAGGATTATAGGTTCAAGGTTATAATCAAAATTAGTTATTTTATTAAACTGAAAATCCTGAACAAGTCCTTGAACAAACTATTCTGTTCTGATGTTACCCTGTAAAAAAGACCAAACACTGTTTTTGGAACCTGTTGATCCAACAGAAGGTGTCAGAACATAGAAAAGCATTGTTTAGATACAGCTTGCAAACAGTTTAGGCCCTTAAGACAGACTTTGGGATGCTTTTCCAAAAGAAAACAAGTATGATTGGTAATTCCATATTGGAATATGAGAATAGTTTGGCACTCGGTTGCTAGTTAGTTAACCACTGTTTCAGTTTCCACTCCTACTTCCTCTTCCTCCTTATTTTGCATTTATGAACGATATACTTTGCTTAGAGCAATATTCCATTTGACCTTGCTCGCACTTTATTTTCCTGAAGCCCTCAGGTCATTCCTTTACTTTGTTAATAAAGCCAGTGTTAATGTGACACACCTGACTGGGAGTTTGTTGCTCAGATAACAGAGCAGCACCAGAACAAAGAGCTCATTGTTTCCTTTGATCTGGTTTATCGCAGCTCTCGCCTTATTTTGAGCTACTTTGCATAAAATAGACGAGGTATCGATTACTGATTCATAGCACTACTTCATTGTGGTTTACTAAAATAATGCTGAAATGGGAATAAATAGCTATATATGAAACTTTCTTATTAAATCCTTTGCTCACATCATGACCGAACAGGCATTGTAGCCTTATATAAGACCTTAAAAAACTACTCACTTCTTCAGGAATCTCTACAAATAACAGTGTTTCGAAAGTTACTGACTTTCATTTGATTTCATGTGATATCATGTAAAACAATATGGCAGCTTAAGGTTTTTTTTATGTTTTCTATATTGAATATTTGGATCAAACTGAAACCCTCCAGTGTGAATGACCTCTGATCTCTGGACCTTCATCAGGTGGTGAAAATTCTAGAGAAGCACGAGCCCTTACGCAGTCATCTGGGCGTCCTGGGTGGAGGTCTCGGTGGGGGTGGAGGACTGGGCGGCCTCCGGTTCGGCCCAATCCCTGGTGACGAGGCCAGTGCCGTGCAGAACTACGTAGAGCACATGCTCTTCCTCCTCATGGAAGAGGAGTGTGGTCAGAGTGGAGCCATGGGTCCCATTCTGGAGTTTGTGGTAATGGAAAACGTGTTGGAGAGACTGTTCATCTGGAGCTTGAGGAGAGAATTCACAGATGATATGAAACTGGAGCAGCTGAAGATGTACGAGATGCTGATCGGACAAGCCAGGCAGCCGTTGCTCCATCATAAACCCGTGCTCAGGCCCTTAATGATGCTCCTGTCATCTTGCTCTGGTTCCCCGTCAGGTCCAACGTCTTCTGCTGTGGAAACAGAGCTGGTGCTGCTTCTGAACCAGCTGTGCAGCGTTCTCGCTAAAGATCCGTCTGTCCTGGAGCTGTTTTTCCACACAAGCGAGGACCAGGGAGCTGCTAATTTCCTCATCTTCTCCCTGCTCATTCCTTTCATACACAGGGAGGGGTCAGTCGGACAGCAGGCCAGAGATGCTCTTCTGCTCATCATGGCACTTTCTGCTGAAAACCATGTTGTGGCCAAACACATCGCAGAAAACACCTACTTCTGTCCGGTATGAGTTTGTTAGTGTGGGTCTTTCTGTTTTCCTGTACTGTTTCCTGGTCTTTAAAGAAATTAAGGTCTTTAAAGGAATGTTCCTGGAACACTTCTAGTGTAATCATGATGAGCGCAAAAATTATTTCTCGTCCCTTGCTTATATACAAAAGCAAAAATCATGGTTACAGTAAGGCATTAATATTGGAAAAATGGCAGTAAATGTGCCAGTCCATAACCATTAAAATATAATTTTATTTATTAATGAGAGAGAAGTTGAATTTTTTTGTAATCAACATTTTGCCACAAGGGCTGTTTAAGCACTTAAATTGTATTAAAAAGGAAAATTCCTTTAAGCTTTATTGGACAGAATTTCAGTTTCTGCTGTACTAAGGTGTATTTAATGCAGTGCATTACCTAAATAAACATTTAATTAGGGACTGTAGCGCTTCCCGTGGTTTAATGCATTAAGAGGAGTTACACTGTTTGGCTGGTTAGTTACACTGATTGATTGGTCACAGCATTAATTTTTTTTCTTTCCACTGTATTTTTCCTCTCCCTAATGCTACCTACATTCCTATTCTAAGCATCTGATTGGACACAGATCTGTGTAGTGCAGGATGAGTCATCAATATTTTTAATCAGTTTTTTTTTCAGAAGAGAAATCTGTCAATTTTAAACATGTCTGCTAAAAGTGATATGCCAACGTTTAGTACACAAACACACAGACTAAAAGCCACAACAATCTAATTTTATGATTTCATTTTCTTTAAATGCACAATTAATCCCATAACACTATTAAAACTAATGTTCATACAAACAGTGACATTAAGACAACTTAATGTAATAAGAACTTAAATGTACACTTATTACATTGTCATCATCATAAGAACTAGCAGCAATGCAAAAAATACTTATGACTGGGCCCCAATATGTTTTATTGAGCATTAAGTCTTTTAAATGATGTTACAACCATTTTTGAGTCACACCGCAGTCAATGAAGCAAACAGAACACCCATAACCATACAAAAGTGTATTATTCTCACTGGTAAATGAGTAAAATAATACAACAAGAGTGCTATTGTTTCTGAATATTAACAGGCTTTTCTTTCAAAGATCTGCCACACTGGGCCCCTCTTATATAAAGGCATTAGAGATAATTGCATAATCTTTGACAGCGCGCATGAGCAACATTCTTATTAAAATGACATCACCCTTAAATGGCCGCAGACATGACCTCACATGGACATTTTATTACTGTATTAAAAAATACAATAATAAATATTACCAGTTGCCTTTTATATTAAAACTAGGATTAATAAGTCCTTAACAGGAAAAAAACTACATTTTTGTCAGTTATGTATAAATTATGAATGTTCTACAAAACAAATGTGAATTAGAAGTTATATATAATACATTTTGTCCAGTAACTCTCTGGAGCAGCATGTTGAATGTTAATATTTCCATATTAAAGAAACCCTCCAGTGTTCAAGCAAATATGAAAGCTGTAAGTAACCTAAAATCATAGACATCATGGATCATTAGACATCACTACTCTGTGGCTAAAGAAACTTGCAGACAGGCACCAATGTTAACATTATAGCTAATAAGTTAATAAGATAAAAGAAACTTTATATTAGGTTTATATTAGGTTTATTGCTGTTAGCAATGTCAGGTTGAGCTCAGTTAATCCGTTTGTAATTATATAGGATGTGTAATGTAGAGAATCGCATGTAATCCTCCTGTATTTTTTTTAAGGTTTTGGCCACTGGTCTGAGTGGTCTTTACTCCTCTTTGCCCACTAAGCTGGATGTGCCCAGTGAGGAATGGCACTGTCTGCATCGTGATGACTGGCAGAAACTTCCTGCTCTAGTTCAGTTTCTGAACTCCCTGGAGTTCTGCAACGCTGTCATACAGGTGTGGACCAATGCCTAAATTAACTTCAACATGGACATCCATGTGCACATGTAGCTCAACTGGTAGAGCATTGCGTTAGCAGTGCAAAGGTTGTGGGTTCAAATCCCACACACGGGGAACACACTGATAAAATGTATAACTTGAATGTAATGTAACGCTTTGGATAAAAATGTATGCAAAATGTAATGTAATGGCTGTGGTTAAAATGTACTGTAAAATGTCAATGTCTGTACAATCAGACACAATCTTTCTCATAGACAAAGGTTGAGTTTTAAATAAACATTATTTTCTTGCCATTATCTTTATGTCTGCCCAACAGATATGGAGTAAAAGTCAATTTAGTGAGCATTTGTAATATTAGTTTCTTTTTGTGTTCAGGTGGCTCATCTTTCTATCAGAGACCAGCTGGTGGGCTACATCCATAATGGGTTTCTGGTACCTGTTTTAGCACCAGCATTACACAAGGTGGGTCTTTTTATGTTGTCTAAATCTAACCCTACCTTACAATCTTCACTAACTAAACCTCAGAAACCTAATTTATGTCTTTTAATTTTGTTCCATTAGCTTCTAATCTGTTTTACACAAGTGCAGTTTAATGAAATCTTTAAGCAACCTTTAAGCGACCTAATCTTTTGCAGTTAACACTTGAAGAGGTGATGACTACCACAGCATACTTGGACCTTTTCATAAGGAGTGTGTCTGAACCCGCCCTACTGCACACCTTTCTCAGCTTCATCCTCCTCCATCGCCATGACAACGTACACATTTTGGACACACTGGTTAGCCGTATCAATACTCCCTTTCAGGTAATCCAATCTGTCTTACTTATCAAACGGTCACATTCTACAGGTTTCTTCTGATATATTAAACCAGTGCTTTAAACCAGTTGTTTAACCGATTTACGCATGTGTATGATGTATATTTACTTTGTTCTGTTGCACCGTCAGATTTTGTTACTTGCTTGTAACGATTAAAAAACAATGAAAAAAATCTGCCAATAAAATACTCTTAAAATAAAAAAAAATCATTTGTTGACAACAAGGCTATTTATTTATTTATTTTTATTTATTTATTTATTTTAGGCAATGCTGCTTTTTAGGTAAATTTATTTTGTTTTAAGGAAAAAAATAAATTTTTGCTGTGTTCTTATTGGCTACTTTGTTCCAGCTTGGCACTGTGTCGCTGGCTCTGTTCCGCACTCTCATTGGCCTGTATTGTGAGGATGTCATGCTCCAGTTGATTTTCAAGTGAGTGGACTTCCATAGATTCTTTATGGTTGTTTGTTTATTCATTTATTTGAAGTTCTGAAGACACTGGTTAAAGCATAAGATAGTGCCAAACACAGGCATAGTCTATTGTAACACGTGAATTTCCCTTTAAGTGTTGCTACCTAAAGTGTCCTAAATGGCAATAAAAGTGGCCTGTCTTCCTCCTCACAGGTACTTGATACCCTGTAACCACATGATGTTGAGTCAGCGCAGAGTCTTGAGAGAGAGAGACTGTTACTCTGTATCAGCTGCTAAGTTTCTCGCC
>JAZGTK010015840.1:0-13022 GCA_036877625.1 Ambastaia sidthimunki
CTAATAAAACATTTCTATCTGCAGACAGCAGTCACCTGCTTATCTACTGTGCTGTCTATTGATTTCAAGCCATCTGAGCTGGAGGTAGGCGTCATCACGGCAGAGGATCCGAAATTCAGGTGGGTGGAACACAGTTTTTCAGATAATTTAGTGCTGATTTTCATGAAGCACTGCATTTGCTATTTAACTTGATCTAATTACAGATATATTTTTATGGTTGTGGCACTTTCTCTCTGTTTCAGGATTCTGTCAGAGGCAGAGGTGGACACTCACTTGGTTTCTCTATCTGAGAGGGACTGAGATCTCCAGAACGCTACTCGGAAAGTTCTGGGATATGTAGGATCCCTGACAGAGCCTTTGTTCCTGTGTAAATTCCCTGTTCTATTAAATACATTTTGAGAGAAATGTTTTGAAGATTCCTGCTGCTTTATTATTTTTCCTTTTTATTTATCAGGAAGTGTGAGGAGTAAATATTTTACTCGGGGAATCACCAGCATGCACATCTTTCATTTTCATTCATCTTGTGTTTTCCCTAACAAGGAAATAGTTTAAAAACGAATGTATGTCAGATAGGGCTGCCTGGAGACGATCAAGCAAGGAAAGCTAAACACATGCTTTATACATATAACTGATCATATCACATCCTGACATGCTACACGTGAACTCTGCATTGCTACAGCATTTATGCAAATGAAAGTTCTGCTTTAAGGTAATATTGTTAGACAGATCAACTTAGCAATATAACAAAATGTAAACATATTTGGATTTTCATGTTTTTGTGGAATTTCCACAGTAAATATCAAAGGACATCCATCAGGTAAAAGACAGAAATCAGATTTGGGGGGAAAAATGGTCCTAATGTTACCACCATATGTAGCTACCATAGAATAGACTGTTGACTATATATGTGTGTGTGTGTGTGTGTGTGTGTGTGTGTGTGTGTGTGTGTGTGTGTGTGTGTGTGTGTGTGTGTGTATATATATATATATATATATATAAAAAACAGTATATCTATATCTAAATATAAATCACCTTTCATTCCAATTGATTAAATATGATACTCATTCTTAGGAATGAGTATCATATCCTGATGGAATTTCCCTACATTTAAGAATTCCTGATGGATCTGTTAGGGTTAGGCTCCTATAAAGCCCTCCAAAAACTTAAGAGATTTTAAATCTGAAAAATTCATACATCTTTGGTTATGTATTTATGGAAGATCTATTATTTTACACACAAGTGCTATCCCTGCATTAAAAGTAATGATTATGAACCTCATGTATAACAGATAGAGGTTCTGATTCTCTTTCGTGTGGGAAATAAGCATGAATCAATATTTCAAGACTATACTTCCGCAGACCTAAGGAATTTTATACAGTGACTTAGCTATGTGACTCATGATTTCCAGAAAGGAAATGATACCATTTACAGTACATAGCGAGGGCTTTTTTTCCCCTGAACCATCACTATGGGCTGGTGTTCTTTCACACATTTCACAACTCAAAAAATTTCCAGTCCTTCTAAAATCAATTGAGTACATTCAATACACGAAACATCCAGACTCAGAATTAGTTTGATTCACTTATGTTTTAATGTAAAAATATTTTCAGTGTTATATAATCTATAAACATTATTTACAAGTGTTTAATTGTACATATTTACAAATATAAAAATATCTCTATATATTTACACAATATACACATTTTCTCTCATTTCTTTGGCTTCAAAATTAATTTCAAAGACATTTTTATAAGTTTTTGTTGAGCGATCTGTGGGATTTTTTTTCCACATTAAATAGCACCACCACGATCATATATCACCTAAGGATGCTTTTTGCCTGCTCAGAGAATTCTCTGAGTCTGAATCCTTATAAGCCACCGGCATCCTGGGATATGGCACATCCTGGCATGAACTTTCTGAAACAGCTAGGGCTGTTGCTGCTTTGTGGGTAATGTTGTTCTTGTAGCCAGTCTATCTTCCACAAAACTGGATGTCATCATACATCTGCAAAAGACCATCATATAAGTGACTAAAGAACTTTTTTAAAATTTTACAAAATGTCAACACTAAAATGTCTCGTCTCCTAAATTCAGTTTTTAGAGAAAACTTTGAGGGACACTTACGTAGTCATCATCAGATGAAGGCTCCTCATCGCTCTCTTCTGTTTCGCTCTCTGGCATTGGTATGAGCTCTTGAGCGGTCCGATCAAGAAGCTGTTGCTGGATCTCATTGTTCTGTCGGCCAAAGGTCAGGTGGTAAGGCGTGTAGCCACCATAGGTGAGGCTATTGGCATCAGCTCCCAGAGCAATGAGTATCCGCACCAGATCCAAGTTCTGCATGTCCACTGCCAAATGTAACGACGTACGGCCACTACACTGCTCCTGAACACAACAACAAAGCACATGTTAGTCCTCTTTACAGGCAAATGCATTATCACATTGCACATCAGTTATTTATGTAGCTGGAGAATAATATAAATGCATACCGTACCTTTGCATTGATGTCTGCCCCAAGCTGGACCAGAATTTCCACCAATGAGAGGTAACTGTGAATAGCTGCTATGTGGAGACATGTGTGTCCTGTAATAAAAAGAACAATTTTTCACCAAACTGCACATTGAACCACAAACACAATAATATGACTATAAAAGTAGCTATGTTGTGTTGGACACTGACTTACCGCTGTAATTTGGGAAGGTAAGAATGGATCGTAGATGCTGGGTCTGAATCTGGGTGAGCACTGAGAAGCAAGATTGAGACCCTCTTTTGCAGGCAATGTGAAGAGCAGTGTTTCCACTTTGATCGACAAGGCAGGGGTCACATCCGGCCTTCAGAAGTCTCTCCACCATTTGTGGCTGTTCTGTGATCACGGCTAGATGCAGTGCAGTCTATAGATGCAAATCACATCAATTAGAAATCAAATAACTGGAAGCGACTCTTGAGTTTGTTATTAAATGGATTCTTATGTAGACAATTAGCTAACAATTACCTGTCTTTGGTTATTCTGTCTGTTCAAGAATGGGTCATTCTGACACTGTTTGATGATCTGGATGGCATAATCCTCTGCTTCGTGAATGATGGCAAGGTGAAGATACCTGGAAAATAAGGTGGGAGGTTTTTTTTAGAAACAATATTTAAAGAAAGTCTCAGAGGAAGTGGTTTAGCAGAGACACTGTGCTAGCAGGCGGCGTTTCGCAAAAATGGATTTTTTTAAGGTTATTTCCAACCAGTGTGGCTTGACACATCTGATGCATTATCTACGCTTGGCTGAGCGCCAGGGACTTTCCTGCCTGCGCACTTTGTTTCTCAAGCGCCTCCCACTTCGGCGCCGTGCCAAAGTGTATTTACGCTACATTTGTTTTACTTTTGTGCGAACTTTACAAAGTTTTAATTTATCTTAATAATTTAGCATTTACTGCACAAATTAAAATTTGAACTGAAACTAATGTTTGTCTTTTTGCATTGTATTATTTTTGTAATTTTATGCCATTTTTTCTTGATACAGATAAGCTTGCATTGCATTTTAAATGTATATAAAATATTAAACTTACGTGTCTCCGTCCTCTGTTACTTCCTGTTTCCAAGGTTCGTGCGAGGCGTTTGTATTTGCGCTTTCACGCGGCATTTCCAAACTCTGCATCTCCTCCACGAGTTTTCTGTATTCGTCCTCTTTTAAGGAATCCACGCCGCTATCGACGCGATCCTCACAATGTTGCATTTTCCTGTTTTTGGAATCCATATCATCACTGTTACAATCCATATAGCTGTTGAAAACAACTCTCCGTACATCCATTGCGCTCGTACTGAACGATGCTCTCTTTATGGCACTCAACGCTTAAATGCTTTCTAGAGGGCGGCGCGAAGAGCTTTTATATGCGTGTTCTCCGGTTCCATGGTGAGGAACAGGGGATTTCCATGTAAAGTTATCTAGACTTCACAATGAAAAGGGGAACTCGTAGCGGGCTTTTATTTACAAAATTTCCCTTAAAATGACTCTGCGAACTAAGAATGAAAATCTGTATTTTCCTATTACACATTCAAATGTACCTTGCAGTACCGCCCCAAGCCAAATGTATGGTTAAAATGAATGAAAAGAATGAATGAAGTCTGGAGGAAATCAGGCATCATTAAAAAAAGACCCTTTATGCTAAAAATATTATTACTATTATACATTGACCTGACATACAGTTGTCCCAAAACATTTAATAATGTTTTCAAAATATCAACCCATGCTGCGTTTATTTTAAGAATTTTTTTTAATTATATATTTAATAAGTAAATTAAAATACATAAGCAAAATTTTACTTAAATTAGATATAAAACAATAGATATATTGTTGCACACATTTTCCAGTTGTCACATTTTGTGTACATTTGTTGTGATAAACAACATCTTGACCCAGCTTGTTAAAAGTAAGTAAAAACTTAAGTTTCCATTTATACTTCATTGAACCACTGTATACCTGTATATTAATATTTCTTTTAATCGCTTCTTAAAGAGTTTGAAAACTAAAGAGCATTAGAAATGCAGCAGTGTGATCCTAAGAGTATTATTTTAAATGAAAATAATAAAGAATTGTACCAATATGAAGAAGATAAGAGCTGAGTCAGTTTAATGTAAAACTGAAGTGAAACATCCCACATGGAAGGCCCCTCAAACTTTTGCATGAAGCAAGGTTGGGGGGGTCCATGGTAGTCACCTGCAGTCCCCTTTTTTCTGGGGCTCCCCTTTTAAAGACATGTAGCAGCAACAATCTTATTTTACGTGTATACTGCACTATTTTCCATGAGTGTTTACTACAACCACGTTCTTAAAATGTGTGCAGTTGAGTAATGCAAAACAATAATAAAAACAATAATATAAAAATATATAATTAATATATAATGATGTATATTAATATATGATGTGCTAAGTCTTATTTACTTGTTTATTATTTTGCATATATTTATATACATTTGTCAGATATGGTGCTGCTTTTTACCAAAGAACAAAGGAGTGAAATATTAGTGTCTGTCTGGTTTCAAATCCACCTCTTTGTACAAAGCAATAGCCAGACCATGTAAATAAAGTCAATGGAAACTCCAACTTTAGAAGTGAATTGGGCATTAACTAGTGTGGGTACCTGTCTTGACCTGACGTTAGAACTGGAAACTACTAAAGCTTTGTTTGCATGAAAGGAGGAGGGGCATCACAATAGCAACCGTTTCTACCAACAGCATGCTCTTATGTCACTATGGTGATACTGTGACATACATCAAGATGAGAATTAAGATCACACCTTGTAGCATGTTGTAATATGCTTCTACGTGTCATAAAGTGAGTGAAAAACCTAGTTTCTATGCTTATGAATTTTGAACATTGTTTCCTCACGTAAAATTCAGGGAAGGGAGATTCTCAGAAAGTTTTGGAACATTTCCTGAGTCGTAACAAGTTTGAACTTGAATGTTCTTGATCTGTGATCCAACAGCAAATGTAGCTAACAGCACTGAAAAGRAAAGTTYACCCACCATAAAAACTTTACCATCATTTTCATGTAATGGTGAAAATGGATGGGGAGACAAAAAATGTATAATGAAAGTATCACAAACTAAGTCCCATGACTATACAGCTCTACATTGTTTATCTTATGAACCTAATGATAGATTTGTGTAAACAACTGACTTGAATTTTTAAATGATATTCATTCTCTCTGAAGTTGCTCTAAAATCATTTGTGGTCATGTTTTTAAACACGCCACTTCCCAATTTGTCATGTTACAAGTAGTAATAGCAAATGCGGCTAACAGTCCTAATAGCAGCTTGCAGGAGTTTTACAGGTACCTGAAAATCTATACTGACTTTGATTTGCCAAATAATTTTCAGACTTCACTACGGTTGGACATTCAGTTTGTGTCTTTCAATGATTCAGTTCCATTTTGAATGGAGGGAGTTTTGGTGGGGTCCAGGTTTGAATTTGTATACATTTCTAGCCCTGTGTAGGTAGACACTTTAACCTACTATTCTTAGTCTTACAGCACTTTAAAGATCAGCGCGTGGGTTTGGTTAATCTGGGGTAGACCTGTTCTTAGCCTGAAAAAGTGAGTCATAATCCAGCTGGTATTTAAGTGGTATTCGGGTGTCTCCGAGATACACTACATTTTGCACAAATCTCAAAATAAACAAAGGAATCCTTAGAATGTAATTCGCATACCAGGAAATCCCTAAAGCACTTGTTCCAGAACCTGATGTGTGAGGTTCCACCCACATTTCAAGTTTGTCTCCACCCATAAACAAACACCAAACAAAGTAACCATGTGTGTTAAGAAGAATGCAAGCTTAATGTGTGTCAGTATGCTAAGTACAAACCTGTACCTTTTTATAATAGTAATATTATTAATAGTAATAACAATATTAATATACACTACCAGTTAAAAGTTTAGAATGACTTCACAAAAATGATTCTTATACTGAAATTACTATTGTAAACAAAAATTTTATTGTGTCAACATATTATTTTCTTTAATTAGAAAACAACATTTTTATTAATTTTTTTTTAAATGGATTACTTGGACCAAATAATGAATAACAAGCAGCGAAAAAGAGTCCAGCATAGATGGAAATTCCTTCAGTACTGTTTAAAAATCTTCCCAGGTTGAGACGTCAGGGAGCTGGATGATAAGATGCTAAGTGTACGATTTAGCAAATGCTAGGCCAATGGTTACTACATTAAAGATGCTAAAATATAATTAAGTTCATTTAGTCACAACATGATTTCCCATAGTTACAATTGTGTTATTTGATGGTTTTGATAGATTTACTATTATTCTAAAATGTGGAAAAATATATGTGGAAATATAAATAAAGAATAAGTAGTCATCCTAAACTTTTGACTGGTAGCAAACTAGTGCATAATTGGCCACATTCACATTCATGATGTTACATATTCTTATCTGTGTATTGTTTTGTGAGTATTCTTTGTGTGAAAGGGTAATACAACATGACATGACAAAGCAAAACCTCTGGACTTTTTCCACATTTTACGCCTGCCATTTGTCCACATTTGAGTCAGCAAGACCATATCTTATGATTTATGTCCCAAAGTGTATAAGGGGCATTATACTGTCATTCCCCCCAAAATTGTGAAGAAATAATTAGGGTGGGTCTCAAATCAGTTCTGCAAAGGCACCTGTCAGGATCAGCCTGAGGCTGCATACCGCCTATTATGTTCCACTAATAATACAATCATAATAATAATAATACCATCATTCATTGTGATGCTGCTTTCTGTTCATGATAATTACATTATAAATAGCTTGGGTGACATCATATTGAGTTATAATTACAGTAATAATAGTAGGCTAGTTTGATCACGGGTTATAATCACATGTTATAAATAACACCATCCAATTAAATACTACAGCATGTCTTGCTTATTTATTTATAGTTTTTAATTGTAAGGAAAAATGTAGAGTACATTACTTAAACTTATAACGTATTAATTATGAAGAGCATTTTTAAAACCCTGGGTAGCGAACCAAAATAGTGTTCTGGCAAATTCCATAGTTCATTACTGTAAAAAATTATGTACAATTTATTTAAGACACTGTTATCAAGAATAGCTTCCTATCTAGCATTATTGTGAAACGTCGCCATCTGCAGGTTCTTTCTTTCTATTGTTGTCGATAAAGTTGGACGCGTACAGTAAAGGTATAGCGTAAAATGTGTAAAATACAGTGTATAGTGCATAATCGTTTAATATATTAATTCCAATCATTGGCACTTAATATAGATACATACTTTAGGACATAACATGTGAATCCGTCGAAATATCTATAAATTATCCAGTGAATTACGTTGTTAATCATCACAAACGATTTCTGATTGTTCCAGAAAATTAACAAATACAATTAATAAAATTGTAAGTTAATAAAATACAAAGTTTGGATTTACAAGAGAACTGTTATATAGACACAGCACACCCAACCTAAGCTGCATTAGAGGTAAACTACAGATCCCATCAATACTGCGCGCAGACAAATTGTCCAATGAATGCTTAGATGTCATAACATCACGTGTCTAGAAGCCTGACGATTGGTCGTTCATGAAGCCATGTTTGAAACGTGGATTTTCCTCGCCGGCAAGCGGTTTGTCCTCATCGCGGTTGGTTGTTTACGGTAACGACTTAATAAATGATGCCAGTGCACCCGCGTTATAGAAAAGAGAACAATCACGAAGAAATGGATGTGGATTATCCAGAACACGAGGCCAGCAGTTCAGAGGAAGATGATTCTGTGAGCTCGTCTGCATCTGAGGATGGAGATACTTCAGGTTGGGATAGTACACATATCATGTGAAACATCAGCATTATTATGTGTATATGTATGTTGACGATGACGATCTTGCAGATATGGATGATGAAGACTGTGAAAGAAGGCGAATAGAGTGCTTAGATGAGATGACAAGTCTTGAAAAACAGTTCACGGACCTCAAGGATCAGTAAGTCCTCTGTTTAGGGAAATACATTATTTAACCCGTTATTATTTATTATAAAGTATTTAATTGCTTTGCAGTTTTGGTAGGTTTGCAGTAGGGGGGAATGGTAAATTTATTTGTATCTAACTACCATCGTACAAAATAGAGTATCGTTGTAGAGTAAGTTTTTTTAAGTTTGTCACTCCAGTCGAAATATGCATCTTTGCTGAAAATTCATCTTTCACTTGGTAACATTGGTGATTTGATTATTAACTTGTTTATTATTGAATTTTTTGGCAAAGTACCAAATTTTTTTTATTTGTTTGATTTATTAGGTTAGAATATCGCACTGTTGTTTATACACATACAAAATTGTCAGTGTCCTTTTTCAGACAATGTAATCCTAACTATGCCAATGTTATGCTTATGGACTGCAGTTCATGGTAATAAAAATAATTCCATGTTTAATTGTAATATTATTGTAACATTTTGTTACTTAGTGTTATGACCAAGTGTGGCCACAAGTGGTGTGGTATGTAAAATCTGTCTTGTATTAAAACTAACTAAGCACCACTTACTCAAACTTTATGGAATCCAACCTGTTTGTTAGTTTGTATAAAGAACGGCTCAGTCAAATGGATCTTAAATTACAAGAGGTGATAGCTGGCAGTGCCCCAGAATACCTTGAGCCGCTGGCCACCCTGCAGGAGAACATGCAGATCAGAACCAAAGTTGCAGGTCAGTAAATATTGTTAGCACATTGTGAACAATGCATGTCTATATACAGCAAGTTGGATGTTTTACACTGTAAAGATGACAATGTTTGTGTTTACAGGCGTCTATCGTGAGCTGTGTTTAGAGTCTGTCAGAAACAAATATGACTGTGAGATGCAGGCAGCAAGCCAGCACTGGGAGGTACTGCATAGCCTAAGTTTAATATTTTTGTTCACTTGAACTTTTAGACTAATGCATCGTATTAATAATGTTTGTTTTCACAGAGCGAGAAGCTTCTGCTCTTTGACACGGTTCAGAGTGAACTGGAAGAGAAGATCAGACGACTGGAGGAGGATAGACACAGTATAGATATTACTTCAGGTAGGGTTGGGATTAAAGGTCATGATGTGTATTAATGTGTATAAATTCATGTCATGACACCTTTTTCTAATAAATGTGTTTTCTGCACCAGAACTGTGGAATGATGGACTGCAGTCTAGGAAGAATAAAAAGAAAGATCCCCTCAGTCCCAGAAAGAAGAAAAAACCGGTTGTTGTGTCAGATATCCTTTGTAATGTTGCACATCTTTTACAAGATTTTTTTTATATGTTTATTCATTTAAGACACCTGGCTCATCATCACACAATATATTGACATAATAACACAAAAGATCAAGCTGACTAATGCAGTTACACCACAGAATAAGAATTGAGTTTTGCTTTATACTAGATGTTAGCAATAATGAAAAATACGGCAGTATTACCATTTCTGGTACCACTGCCTCAAATATTTTGTAAAGGACTTAATGTTCAGAAAAAAAAGTTAAGTTGTGTCAGTGTTTGGTGATGAATTGGCTGCAATACAAAAAGACATTCGTTTCCTGAGCTGTCGTACGACCATACATTGTTTACATGTTGCAAGACCTGGATATACTTGAAGACTGGACTGCAATAAGAAAGGTTTTTATTTGATTGTTTTTGAGCAATTGATCAATAATTGTAATGTGTGCTATTGGACAATTTCTCTACACTAATACACTTTTATTTAGGCTATGGCTTCTATGGGTCCCCATAGAGTAAAAGTGGACGGTAAGACACATGAAGTTAAAGAATATATGGACTCTATAAAAACTAAAGTTTTTATTTGTCTGATGTAAATGAACAAAATTGCTTTATGTGTCAGTTCCATTGAAATCGGAGAAACATCATCATGTGGCTCGATCAGAGGATGGGCGTCTGTTCTACGACAACAAATGGTACAGCCGAGGTCAGGCCATTTGCATCAACAGAAAGGAGGAACACCCAACCAGGTGTGTGTTTTTATACATATGTGTGTACACGTTTGTTGTCAGAAGTGCCTTTTGTCAAATTCTTTACTTGGATTTTTTCAGTGCCATTATAACCACTGTTAACAACGATGAGGTTTGGTTCAAACGTCTGGATGGCAGCAAATCAAAGCTTTACATCTCTCAACTCCAGAAAGGGAAATACACTATAAAACACTCATGAACTTTCTCCTCTATCCATAACTTCTCTGTTTCAGTGTGTGTCCTCTGCTTGTCACCATGACTTCTCGTTCATGTTGGAGGGACATGCATGTACCACATCTTTGCACTCCCAAAGTCAGAGCTGCTAAATATACATGTTTGTGTGCCTTGGTTTTAAGGATGACCCTTGTTCAAAAAACAGCAGGCCAACTGATATTGAACACATCACTGTTCCCATGTCTTTTAGATACAGAGTCAGTGTTTTTATTTGTTTTATGGCAAATGCCTTTCTGTTCTGAAATTAGTTAGTGCCATATATCCTGGTTTGTGTCTTTGAGATACTGTTTTAAACGACAGGATCATTTGCAAAGCTCTGTTGGGCTACATTATTTTTCTACTGGTCATTAAAATGATGAGGAAATCTATAAAGAGTTTAATAGGGTTTTAGAAGAATTTACTCTTAAGGACTGTATGTAATTATATCTATATAGCAGTATTTGGGAGAACACCATATTTCATTTTTAATATATACCTTCGTTTTTGGAAAGTATTTTATTTTCTGCCTAGCCAACACCAGATATGTAGTTTTATTTCGGTTGATCAAATGCATGGGAGGTTATAAAAAGAGTTTTTATTTCTGTATCTGTTAAATAGTGGCCAAACTTAATCCTGACAATGCACTATATGTCCTATGATGTATTTTTCATGTTTTGTATGTTTACATCCATTTTACAGTGTTTTACCACTACAGTTGTTTGTTAATGTGTTCGTAGTATTGAAATTGATTGAATGCAGAGTGAAGATATTAGAATTTATATACATCATGCTAGTTTCTTTTTTTTTTTAATGTAGGATGTTTTAAAGGTGAAGTGTAAATGATGTTCTGCTAACATTGCCAAACAGAATCGCAAAAATAATGACTGTTTTTAAACTGCTGGACAAAAAGAATTGCTCCAAACCTAAACCATTGGTTGAGCCAGAGTTGATGTGTTTGATTGGTTAAACAAAAGACAGTTTACATGTTTTACATCAGTCTTCAAATAGCTTAATTAGTTGTCTTTTAATATCTGGGTTAGTAGAAGTTATTCCATAATTAAAAATATTACACCCATCACCATTAATTGATGCAACACTACTTATTAACACTTGTTAATAAAATTAACTCTCTTAATGTAACCATAATAACCAATACCATATTAACATAGTATGTCATATCTATGATAAGATATTCCTTTATTTGTCCCACAGTGGGGAAATTGCATATGTGGGGGTTTAAAGTAAAGTATGTGTCTGATAACATGCTTTTTGGGTGTATAAATCTTTCTGCCAGGTTCAGCATTAACTCATTTGGACTCCAAAAGTTGCTGTACTGTGTGAGAAAAAGTTAACAATGAAAATGTTGTGATATAAAGATGATTTTGCGTGATAATGTGTTCCTGTGACGAAATTAAATATTTACAGCTGAATATTAAGAAAGTCTCGTCCCATCTTAAACACAGAGTGGCTTGGCTTATTGCTATAAAACATTTCCAGTGTAGTGCCTTTGTATTGCCACATAGAGGCAGTAGAAACTTACCATAGACAAATTCTAGATCAAAGTGTGGGCAAACTACGACTCGTTGGGCGAGTCGTAGTTTTATATATATATATATATACATACAAAAAACTAGAGCTAATTTAATCAATTGGTTAATCACATTTATACCACGTGGCTGGCAGAATGCTTCATTCTGATTGGTTGACAGTTCCGTTTTTTTCAGGAAATATTCTTATGATGTAGCTCCAGTTCTGTGGCCGCTCACTTAACGAGACAGCAGCCCCGACGTTTTAATGTTAAACTTTACAATTAATATAAACAGAAAGTTTAATTTTAATAAATAATACATTGCCAAAACAAATATAGTAATAAATAAATCAATAAGCTAATAAGAAAACTGAACAAATAAAAAGGTATTTATATGCTCAGATAATAGTAAAAATTAATTTAAAAATGAATATTGATATTGTTATTACTGCAAACATATTAATAGTATAAGTATATATAATGTATTATATATACACAAATCATATTAAATTGAATTCCAGCCCATTAAATTGGTCTGGCCCATCTGTCAAATTTAAAAACCCAGTGTGGCCCTTGGGTCACAAATGATGGTTGATATTCTTAATTTTTAAGGCTGTCTATAGCCAGAATCTTCTTTCCTGTCAACTGCTGACCAATAGTGTTACTCCTAATGAATTGTTTATAAGTGAGAGAACCTGACACTTCTTTATAGAGGCCTGAGCTAATGAGCTTGTGCTAAAACAAAGAGCACCTTAATGACATGGATGAAACCTGCCTTTGTGTTTGAAACCAAGCATTTGTACTCTTGA
>JAZGTK010015841.1:0-13022 GCA_036877625.1 Ambastaia sidthimunki
GGGGTGCAGCCTGTGTCCGCTGAATTTATCATTGATTCACGTTTAAACAGCATGAAAATATTGTAGCAGAGAAAGCAGCTTTATGAAGCGCATTCTGCATATTTGGAATTCTGGGGTGGAGTTCAAGTGTGCTGGTAACATCACTGCATTCATTAACTGCTTATGATATTGTGTCATTTTGTTGTTTCTGTAACCGGTCACATGCTTTACCTGTTCCCTAATCTGCCTCTGGTTCCTGGAAGCGGATTTGAGTTAGCTTCACTTCACACAGCTGGGGTGTGTGTAAGACAGTTCTTTGGTATAATTTTAGGGAGTAATTTTAGACTGCCAAAGATTCTACGTAACTAAGTAACTGTAAGTCTCTTCACTGGTCTTGAGAATATAAACGTGAAGCAGATGTATTAATTTCCCCGCAATAAAAATATTCAGGCCAAACATCAAGCATTGATTTTACATGTTCTGTCAGCATCTTCTCTTTCCACATGTTTCAGACTCTTTCATCAAACACAGATAGTGATGTTTTGAAGAATATTCATGGCTCTTTTCAGTAAAGTGATCTTTGGCTCTCAAGCTCTCACTGTATCAGAAGTTGTGGTATGGACTTGTAGTCTGCTGATGCCATACAGTAACTCACCATATTTAATATCTGCCTGTAGAATATGTGTCTGCGTTTGCCAGATGCTTGAATCCAGGGAATCACACTGCATCAGAGTGACTGATATTTGATCAGTTCCAGTATTTCCTGGAAATCAGAAACACTGGTCAAGCGACAATTTACACAACTTTAAAGCCAAAATAACCTCTTTTTTCTTATGTCAATAATACAAGCCAGGGCAAACCTGTGTTTAGATAAATTCCTTCAAACCCATTAGTTTGGCTTTTAAACTTCTGTAAAACTTTGCTACTACACTAAATTTGCAGGCAATTTAAAATCTAGAGACTGTCATAGAAACTTGGGGGTGGGCTCCTTTGACTTAGGCCAGTAAGAAACCACCTAACAATGCCCTAACAACAACCCTGAGCATGATGGCAACCGCTTAGCAACACACTAAAACCCACTTAGAATAACTTAACCCTTCAGCAGCACAGTGAAAATCCCCCACAACACCCTGTTATCATATTATTAGCTTTAATATGAGCAAGACCTTTGCACATTCAGGTCATAATGTCTGTGGTAAATGACACCATGACAGGTAAAGAAACTCTGTGAGAATATTCTGTGATCCGTCTCTAAGAGGATGAGGATACGACAGGAAGAGGATAACAGTCAGACAGGAAGCAGTTTGACTGCTTGTAACTGAAGCAGGTGTGAACAGCACAGCGTGGATTCTCTGTCTCGCTCTCTGCGGATGAATGATCAGGTTTCAGCAAAGAAAGGGAGCATTGTTTGAATTGCTGAGGTCGTCCATGGCAACAGGAGAGCTGGAAAAGAGAAAGAAAAAGAGAAAAAGAGGCCAAGTGTAACCACAGAGCAGTATGAGGTCAGTGCAGGCCTGCCATTCATCACATCTACAAATACTCCATATATTTCACTCTTACTCTCACTGTCTCTGTTCTTGAAATGTTCATGCTTCATGTTCTCTCACTTTTACTCACTTCATCACTAAATATCCTTTAAAAATGATAAAAACAAAAAATGCAGCTTCTTTCATCATTATAACAGTTTTGCTTTTAAACATTCAAAAGCAATGCCTTCAAAATCTTTAAGGATTGAAAGAAAGCACTGATTTTAAAATGTGTAACAGGTGATTTATGCTGAAATGTTCAATATAATCTACTGACATAGTCGACATACACTGTTGTTTAGAGGAGTGTGTGTGTGTGTGTGTGTGCTCCCTGCTCTGCGTAATGCCACAAGAATCATATTTTACCAGTTGTGTATGTTTTACAGTTCAGTTTGAATGTAAAAACTTGAAAGTGCCGGTTTCTGCAAAATAAAACACAGACAGTGTTTCTTTACTGACTGCACACAAGCGTAACCAACACGGTCTTATTCACACACAAATGACCTTGAACCGGTTTTTTATAATAACTGTATGGTTAGTTAAAGTTACATATTCACTGCAGAGGGTTGTTTTGTTCCCCCTGTATAAAAAGAGAATTCTGTAAAGACTGGTAGTCAATCTGTGGTGTAGAGATGTGTGTGTGTGTGTGTGTGTGTGTGTATGGTGTGATGAGTGTGTGTGGTGTGTGTAAGGAGGAGACAAAGTCTAGTTATGTGGGGGAGAGATTATGTTCATGGAAGTTTTTTTATTCATTGGTTACTGACTATTGGAAAACTATTTTACTCTGGTGTGACTGTCTCGTCACCACTAGATGTCAGTATCAGGCCGCTGTCATATCTGGCAGTTCGACATAAACAAAAAAATACCAAGTGCAACTTTAAGAAAATGTAAAAATGTATTGATTCGATAACTATTCAGTGACCTTTTATTCCAATCAGACATCCAACCAAACTATGCTGTCATTAGAATTCTGTTTCAATAACTGTATGAACTTAAATAGGTTTATCAGAGCTTGAATCACGTCAGCAGTGAGTGGATGTGCAGTTTTTGCTTGATGTAGAAAAAAACAGTTCCTCTATTGTGCTCATAATTTTAGAATTGGCGTCTTTAATTGAAACCACAACCTTCAATATTACAAAGCTGAATTCTGAAGGCTTTAGATGAGTCAAATGTTCTTCAGTTGAAGGAAACCTTCTGCAGTAATAAACACGCGGTTAGTGATGATGTTATCTGCTCTCTGTCTCACTGAATGTTTCATTTGTTCAGATGAACAGTCAGGTTTTGTCAGGGGATTATATGATGAGATGAAACTGCCATTTCCTGTCTGATTGAAGCATGACTCTGCTCAGATAAGCAGAATGACAGTGATTTTAACCTGCTGTGAGTGTTGATGTGTGTGTTGTGTTTTCTTGTTGACATGTAGTTGTTCAAGCCTTTACATGTCCCAGGTATTGCACAAACACACACACACACACGCACACCGTTTTTTATCTAAATTGGGGCACTGCATAGACTTACATTGTTTTTATACACAGCTAGTTGTAAACACTTTAACCTAACCCTAACTCACAACTTATAAAATATATATAAAATATATATATCCCAAAATGAGTTTTTGCTCAGTTTTGTCACGTTTTGCTCACTTTTGGGAACACACATTTGTCCCCAGTATGTGGTTAAGTAAACCTGCACACACACACACGCCGTCTAAAACATCTCAGAATGCCAGAAATTGAAGGCCAGACTCTTTCACTCAGCAATACTTGATTTAGGTCTATTTAACTCTGTCTACAGTATATTGGGTTTCCCTCAAATATTTGTCTCAGACTGATCAAATATAATTTGTGGAACTCAGTGAGATCATTTTACTCAAAGCCTCTCTCAGTATTGTTTCTCTATCCCTCTATCCTATTACACACAAAAAAAGGGTTTCTCACAGTATTTTGTGTTAGTCTCGCATAGTCTCACCCTGGCTGTGACAAAAGCCACTGGCTGTGCTTGTACTGTATCTGAAACTGAAACAAATCACAATATTAGAAGGGAAGAGCCTTTTTTAAAAAACACCCGAGTTAGTTCACACACATCGGCGTAGTGAGAACACAAACACTGCAGACTGAAGACACAGCCGGAGCAGTGGGCAGCACTGACTCCCGCAGAGCAATTGAGGTTAGCTTGCCTTGCTCATGGACACCTCAGTTGTTTCCTGCCAGCACTGGGGTTTGAACCAGCTCTAAGTCTGACTCTAACTAGTTAGACCACAACTGCCCCACTGTTTGCTACACTGAACATGCAACGTGAACAGTTTTTGGGGGTTTTTGTCTCTTTTAAGAACAGTTTTCAGAGGTATATCATACACAAGTAATATTCCAGCATGAAAATGTTTTAATGGTGTGACATTCTCCACAAATGATGCAGAGAGCAAATTGTAAAATAGCAGCTTTGATGTTTATGTTGTGCTGATATGACCAATGTTTTTACAATAACAGACATAAATAGTGATCTGAGACTCATTTCAATGATCATGTAGCAAAGCAATATTGAAGCTAAATATTTGTGGTGTTATTAGTTGTGGTTGAGGTTAGTTTTGGTCATGACTTGTTTCTTCACCCTCAGGTGTACTGCACCTTCTCTAATGAAGACTATGACCGGAGGAATGATGATGTGGACCCCGTGGCCGCATCTGCAGAGTATGAGCTGGAGAAGCGTGTGGAGAAGATGGATGTGTTTCCTGTGGAGATAGAGAAAGGTGGGGGTGTGTTAACTTTCCTGACTTTATAATGGGTAAGAACCCCAGCTGCAGTTGTTAAGCAGGTGTTGTTGTCTGCAGTGGGTGGTTGTGCACTTATGGTTGATTCTGAATGATTCAAATCAGGTGGGACAAGATAAAGCAACAAGCAATAAAAGAATCTGCTCCATATAATCAGTTTTTGTCATAAACAGTGTCACCTCGTGAGCCAGCATTTTTGGCGATATTTGTTTTCTCCCATTCAATTAGATAAGACTTATATGACTAAAAACTTCCCGTTTCTTAAAGGGATTTTGTCAGACATGTACCTCACATGTTTTAACAGCTTCTCTGTCTGTCTGTGCAGGTGATAAAGGGCTGGGGATCAGTATTATAGGGATGGGTGTTGGGGCTGATCAAGGTCTGGAGAAACTGGGCATCTTTGTTAAGACTATTACTGAGGACGGAGCTGCAGAGAAAGACGGCAGGTGAGATGTTCTTCAAAACAGCTCCAGACTTTCTGATGCATATCATCCATATCTAAAGAGAACCCCCTATGTGACTGTGATGGTCTGTGATAAGAGTGTGGCCCTACACTGCACCTCAGCACATGACCAAACCCTCTAAAATAAGCCCTGATAATATCTGCCTCAAATAGTGATTTTGCTGATATCAATAATATATTTATCTACCTATTCACAAATGCTGCTGGTGTTTTCAGCATCTGAGTGTGGGTGTGTCCTCAGGCAGGGTTTCCTGAGGGCAGCTGAGGGGAGGACACATGTGTTTGATCTCTGTGTTGGTAGAACGTTCTTTGTCCAAACACACAGCCATTATGACTCTGTGTCAAAGCAAAAAAACATACTTTTCCGCTCCCCAGTGAATCCCAGCAGTGTCCACTGCCAGATCACAGAAAAACAGAAATACTGCACTGTTTGGCAAATGGCCCCCAGCTGGGTATCAGGGGCTGAGAGAGTCTGCTGATGTCATGAACGTTGGAATAGATAACTGGTCATAAGCAGGTAGATGCAATCTGTGGACTTTTATGGCATTTATTTTTTTGCGGCTTAATTTAGGGAACAACTTTACAAAATGGATTTAAACATGGTAGATGTGTTAAATGGATTTTAGAGTACTGAATTGTTATTGGTGGCTGAAATCATGATCAAATTACAAATTAATTTTAAACATTTAATATAATTACACCAACTTCAATTAATTTCTTTCATTGGAAAAGTACAATTTTATTTAAAGTTTTAGAAAGGAATGAGTAGGACTGAATAATGACAAAAAAATGCCAATAACACAATTACTGTTTAAAAATCATTGCAGCTTTATGCTGCAGAAAACTACCCAGCTAGCCAAAACACGTAACTGTTACGTAACAGCAGCTTATTCTGATGACCAAACTTTCACTGTGGTAACATAACTAGTGTTAAAAAGTACAAATAAATTACATAACTGGTACGCCGTGTGTTAGCTGGGTAGATGGTAAAATGCCAAGAGAACATTTTTTCAAATTTTAGGCAATGTGTGGCTACAATAAACATAGTAAAATATTAACATGGTTGAAATTATTTAGAATTGTCTTTAGTCACAACATAATTCACAGAACTACCTTTGTTAACTGATAGTTTTAATGAATTTACTATTATTTTAAAATGGTCTACTGGTTAGAGAGTTGAGCTTGTAAAATCAGTAGGTTGCTGGTTCGATTCCAGTGCCGGAAAGTAGCAACTGAAGTGCCCTTGAGCAAGACACCAAACCCCCGATTGCTCTCCGGGCGCTGCAGTGATAGTTGCTCACTGCTCCAGTGTGTGTGTGTGTGCATGACTTGCAGTGTGTGTTCACTCCTCACCAGTGATGGGTTAAATGCAGAGGTCACATTTCGGGTATGGGTAACCATAACTGACTGAAACATGTCACTTTCTTTCAGAAAGAAATATGAATAATAAGTAAGTGATCTTTTGTGATGTATAGTAGTGTAAATAATTTAATGCCATTTCTGGGCTTTATGTTGTGCAGCTTATGTGATCACTCTTAGCTTTCACTTGATCATTTATATAGTGCTGCGGTGTGACAGATGCATTTCTGTTTTGCATTAGTGTTTGTGTTGAGGCTGACACTCACTGTACTGCAGCAGAAGATGAGCTGATGTGTGCTGCTGTGTTTCAGGATTCAGGTGAATGATCAGATTGTGGAGGTGGACGGCATCAGTCTGGTCGGTGTGACGCAGCTCTTTGCTGCCACTGTCCTCAAGAACACAAAGGGAACTGTGAGGTTGGTCCTGTTTTGTGTTAATAATATACTGCAGTCTGTAGAAGTTCATCAGTGTAAGATCCACATAATGCTCACTGAATGCTAACAGGTCATTCACTCAATGCTTCTGTGAATGCTGATCTATTTCCTCATGTGCCTTATTTTCATTTTATTATTATTGTTATTATTTAAATCAGTGTTTCTCAACCAGAGGGTCAGGGCTAACTAGGGGACCTCAGCAAACTTCCTCTAGATGACTTGATGTTTTTAAAAAGACAAAATAAGTATTAAAATAAGTTAAACCACAAATATCAAGATTTTTTTTTTAGTGTTTGGTTGTTTTAATGAATGTATATTTCTAGTGCCAAGCTCTAAACATGTTCTGTACCGTTTAGTACAAAATATCAGTTATAGCACAACTTCAGTTACAGTATTGTTATATGAACAACATGTCAGTAATGATGCACTGTCACAGTTATTATAACTGGGCATTATTATAAGTTGTGATGATGTCAGTAAATGATCTGTTTGAGTGATCCATTAAAAGAACAGGATCATGAGAATCATTCTCCAGTGAATCATGCTGCATGTTTGTTCTTGTGTGCAGCAGACAAACACAAGCTATAGTGTAGAGCATGTTTCCTCCTCTCTGCTTATACAGTAGAATCGTGGTGGAGGTCGTAGTGTTTACTACACTTGCGTCTGTTTGTTTTGAGCTAAAGGTTATAAGTTATGCGTGTTTGAAAATACACACTCGCACAGGTTAGCACTGGCAGCTCTGTTTGAAGTATTGCTCACCTGTCAATCACGCCCGTGCAGGTTTCTGATTGGCCGAGAGAAGCCAGGTGCTCAGAGCGAGGTGGCGCGTCTGATCAGTGAGACACTGGAACAGGAACGTCAACAGCTTCAGCAGGTGGACGACACATACGAGCATTCCACTGAAGAGGTCAGTCACACACACCTGATACACATAACACCACATTACACACACCTGATACATATAACACCACGTTACACACACCTGATACATATAACACCACGTTACACACACCTGATACATATAACACCACGTTACACACACCTGATACATATAACACCACGTTACACACACCTGATACATATAACACCACGTTACACACACCTGATACACATAACACCACATCACACACACCTGATACACGTAACACCACATCACACACACCTGATACACGTAACACCACATCACACACACCTGATACACGTAACACCACATTACACACACCTGATACACGTAACACCACGTCACACACACCTGATATACGTAACACCACGTCACACACACCTGATATATATAACACCACCTCACACACACCTGATACATATAACACCACATCACACACACCTGATACACATAACACCACATCACACACACCTGATACACAAAACACCACGTCACACACACCTGATACACATAACACCACGTTACACACACCTGATACACATAACACCACGTTACACACACCTGATACACAAAACACCACGTTACACACACCTGATACACAACACCACGTTACACACACCTGATACCACGTTACACACACCTGATACACGTAACACCACGTTACACACACCTGATACACGTAACACCACGTTACACACACCTGATACACGTAACACCACGTTATATGTATCACAGTTTATTTTTCAAAAACTCAGTGTATTTTATGAATGCATGATGTTAGTTGATATTTGGCGAGTTGTTGCCCCGGGAGAATGCTTACTGATGTATATTAAACTTTAAAGAAAGTGTGTATATGTATCTCAGAATATAAATCCAGAGACTAAACTTGTAAAAAAACAGAAAAATAACTGGAAGTAAAAACAGCTTCAGAAGATTAGATGATATCACGAGAGTCTCTTAAGACAGCAGTACTCTGAGTAGATGCAAAACTTGCACAATGCTAGAGTGATCAGGGTAGTTGTCAGGGTGTTCTGGGTGGTTGCTAGGTGGTGGTTTACTGGCTCAAGATTTCACCTCCAGATTTTTGTGTGATATTCTGGTCTTTCCTTCATCTGTGGGATTTTCTTTTGTTTGTTTTATCCATCAGACAGAAAATCACAGTCCTACTAGAGTAATAACAACAAACCTCACAATGTGGGTGTGGTGCTCATAATCTTAGTACAGTATGAGTCATTTTATACAGGAACTGTATGCATCACAATATTGTTACTTCTCCTGGAGAAAAACCCAGGTGTACAGATAAACCTATATAAACCCAAAGTGTTTAAAATATTGTATAAACATTTGAATTGAATATTTTTTTCATAATGTATTGCCATAAATGCTTTAAAAATGTGTTTGCTTTTGTGTTTTGTTCAGTTTTTTGTTTGTTTTTGTTTTGATGTTTGTGACATTTGTCACACAAGCTCTGGTTTCATGAATTTCCAGCATCTTCCCGGAACAGTGAAAACTGCTCTGAGAAGTTTGAATTCATCTCCTGTACGTGCAGCCACTGTAAACACTAAAGCTAAAACATCTGAAAAGAAATCTGGATGAGCTGGTCAACCTCATTGATTTAGTGATGAACAGCTGCAGATTGTTAATACAGCTGCTGTATTTCCTGACATGATCAGACGTGAGAAACTGTTTGATGCTGCTTTGTGATTTTAAGACACTGACTGCTCATACACTGTAGTCTTGGGTTGTGAAAGGGTTTTAGACTAGAAACACACACAGCATGATTTTAAAGCATTTTCAGACTTTGCAGCCGTGCTGCGTGTTCTCCAAAACTGCTTTGTGTTAAGAAATATGCAAAAGATATGTAAAATTGAGCAGACTGAGCTGGCTATTCACGATCTGAATGAGGTTGTTTACACCTGTGTTTTGTGGTGTAAACACACAAAAGTTACTGACTGTAAGTTTACAGTTTTGTAACTTACAAAACTGTGATTATTTCACAGGCTCTGTTGAGAGGGATAGAGTGTTTGCTGGAGTGTTTCCCAACTGTAAACTGTATTTGAATTGTTTTTCTGTGTCCATGATGACATCACAGGACGAGCACTACGAGGATGAGGAGGAAGGGAGTGAGGAGGGAATCCTGGGTTCGAGTTTTGGCAGGAGGAACGTGGACGTGTATGAGCTGCCTGAGAGTGAGGAAATGTTCCTGCCATCAAACATGGACGCTGCTCAGCTAACTTTTAAATTTAAAGAGGTAGCAGAGAATTGTTTGTAGAAGTTTGTATTTTATGTAGAAATTTCAGTTATTTTTTACTGGATTGGATTAAATGATTTGTTAATTTTGCATGTTTCAGCTCCAGTTAAAACACAGCATTGCAGAAGCTGAAGTAGATGAACTGAAAGAGCGGGTTAGATCTTCTGGAATTTAACATTTTCATCAATCACATCTGTAGGAACTCCTGGTGCATTTTAACTGTTAAACACTGTTGTTGTTTCCATTAGTTGAGAGACTCTTCAGAGGAGCGGGCAGCGCTGGAGTCCAGAGAAGCTCAGTTAGAGCAGAACGTTCAGGAGAACTTGGAGAAGATCGCTCAGATGGAGAAGAACTGGCTGGAATCTCAGACTCTCTGTAAAACCATCAGCGAGCAACTCAACCAGACACAGAGCCAGTATGAAGTGCTAGATAAAAAATACAGCAAAGCCAAGAAACTTCTCAAAGACTATCAGCAGAAGTGAGTTGATGACATCACTGATCCTGTAACAGTGTTTACACTTCCTTTCATACAATGAACGAATGCGTGTGTTCTTCAAAACATCTACTTTTGAAAAATCACACGGGGATGATAAAATGATGAAAGGTTTTTGTGTGGTGTAATGTGTTGTAGAGAGGCAGAGTTTGAGCAGAGGGAGGAGGAGCTGAAGAGAGCTTTAGAGGAGCAGGAGGCCACATACAGAGCTCAGATAGAAGATCTCCAGCAGAAGGTAAGCTCACACCTGCAGACAACACACATGACCACAGATAAAGCTTGCATGCTTTGTGACTCTCTCTCTCTCTCTCTCTTTCTCTCTGTAGTTGGCAAAGCTTGAATCTGCTGATCATAATGAGTCTTCACTGTCAGGCAGCAAGTCTGCAGATTCTCTTCTGCTCAGTGAGTTAAATCTTCATCTTTTATCTCTCATGGCTTTTTTAATGGCAATATGATGTCAAGAAGATGTTAATTGTGAGGTTGTGTTTACCTCCGATTGAATATTTATGCTGCATTAGCATTTAAAACGTAAATATAAGTACACCCCTGTATTTCTAACTTATTAAACTGTAAATATTATAGCCAGTAAACATAATAAGGTATGATCAGGGATACGTGATGTAGCCTTACTAAAGCAATAAGCAGAGTGAACTTTTATAATATGGTTATTTCATATACCTGGTAAGATTTCATAAAGTAAACACACAGCAACACAAATTTATTCCAGAATTAATAAAAATACTATTATTCTGTAATATAGAGTATTTTAGAGTAATATAGAGTCATTTAAACTGCTTTGAACACTGCTCCAATCAGAATCAAGGGCCGAATCTGTTAGTAGAAACAGAAATACAGATGGTCCACAGTGTCTGAATTGTGCACAATTTTTGCGATAAGTATACATGATCTGTATAGTAATTCAGGCACATTTTATTTCTGCCAATATGGCTGTAGTATATAGTATATCACAATGCATTGTTCACATTTGTAATATAAGGTCTGGTTTAATATTTCAGGAGTGGACTGGAGTGAGGTGGTTCCTGAGACAGAGCGTTTGGACACCAGTGCCCACCGCGCCAAAGCTCAGCTGGCCCAGAGAGCCAAACGTCAGCCTCCATCTCGCAATAAACTCAAAGAGACACTCAGCTCCCCAACAGAACATGCACAGGTGGGTGAGCAGATGAGCTGAGGCTTTTAGATTATTATGATTAATGCTTATACTAACACTGGATGCATGTCTCTCTTTCAGAATGGTGATGAGTGTGAATCTGCGAGTTCTAAAACTCCTCCACCTCGTAGGAGATCAATCCAGGAGAGTTTGTCCCTGCCAGTGGCTATATCCTCTCCTGCCAATCCCTCAAATGACAACACGGTATGTTCTGTGGCCAGCAGTAGCCAATCGGTGCAAAAGGATCCACAGAGCCCCCCCCTCACACCACCCAAAGACTCCTCCCCCTCCAGCTTCCTTCGGAATGTAAAGAAGAGAGAGTCAAAAGGCAAAGGCAAGGAGGTCAAAGGTAACAAACAGAGTCCCAGATAAGTGGAACCTTTATGCTAAAAATCTGTAGAAAGTTCACCAGCAGAAGCCAAAAGATCCCAGTGTTCAATAATTATTTTCATAAAGCGATTGTATTGACATGTTTAGAATATGAATATTTTTATTTTGTAAATAAATAAAGGTGCTTTGTTGCCTGGAAAGTGTAATTAACCTACATAGACTAATGAACTATTTAATAAATTAATTACCTTGAATTATTTATGGAATGTTTCATCATATTACATTTTTTATTTTTTTTATGAAATTAATAATCTGCTACAGATTCAGATTTTTTTGTATATATATTTATAGATGATTCTAATGATGCAGCTGGAAAAACCAAGAGGAGATTCCCAGATTTTGGGTGCGTTCCCATAACATTGAATATTTTCCATAAATGTGTAGTTACAATGAATTGTGTTTTTACTTTATACAGTTTATTTCAGTTTTGCAGGAGTTTTTTTGAGTTAGTTGATTGGGTTGTTGTGTTGTTGTTTGCTCAGTTTGACTGTGTGTGTTTGTGTTGCTCTGGTAGCGGCTTACGAAAATCTGGAGGAAAAGGAAAGAAACAAAACAAAGAAGCTATGAGAGCATCACTAGACAGCAGGTACACAAACACATTCCCTTACACACACAAATTCAAACACACATAAACACACACAAGCTTAAACCCATTGTGGATTATATAAGCTTTTCTTCTAATGATTTTCTAGAGGTTCAGCTGAGTTGCTGGAGGAATCAGGGGCTCGAGTCTCCCCCTCAGAGTCCATGACCTCCATCCCCACCTGCATGCCCTTCTCCTGGTTTGGAGAGAAAGACAAAGACAAGGACAGAGAGTCGTCCTCCCTATCCAGCAGTCTCCCATACACCACTGCAGACCCCAGCGAACACACACACTCCAAAAACAAGGTGAGATCACACACAACTCCAAAAACAAGGTGAGATCACACACACACAACACACAACTCCAAAAACAAGGTGAGATCACACACAACTTTAGAAACAAGGTGAGATCACACACACACAGCAGCTAGCAGGTTGATTATTCCAAACAGAAACTGGGAATGATGAGTGGTTGACAAGTTTTTTTTTACTGGACTGGTTATATGTAAATGAAAACGTCTATATATAAAACATGTATATGTATGACTCACTCTTCTGATCTAATGCTGGTCATCAAGAGTTAAAGGCAAGCAGTCATCTCACTGCCAGCACATGACAAACAAAAGAACAAATATCTGCCATCCAGCTGCACCTTTATAGAGTTTCTTCAATGTGACTTGTGTTTGTAATTGGAAGTTGCTATGGAAAA
>JAZGTK010015842.1:0-13022 GCA_036877625.1 Ambastaia sidthimunki
GGACAAAACAAACCTTGATCCCCTCTACTGCTCTGTTTTCGTAGCAGGCGACTGCTTGGTCTCCTCCCCAGGGTTGCTTGTGTTCTGCGTGGCTATTAGCTGCACTGCCGCTGTGGGCAGGCTAGTCCTCAGGGCCGTAACGCTGGACTCCACATTGCCATGTGATGGATGACTAGCTGGTCCCCTGGGCAGCTTTGAATATTTCTTCGAGCAAAGTCGCCTAAGGAAAATGAGACACAATTTATCATGTTATTACTGTATGAGGCCAAATTTTAATTTTCTTTCTTTTCTCATCCTCTGCGATCAATTCATAATACAGGGCCATCAAACTTGAAAACAGATGGTTGTTTTCATCTTCAGAGTTTGAAGAATAGAGGCCTATTGTGAGTGTGTAGAATGACTAAAGTCCAAAAGAGAATTTCTCAATGATCTAATTGTGATAAGATTATTGAACGCTGCCTTTCATTTTAAAAAGAAAAGTGTAAAGCATGGCTGCACATAAAGATTAAATGTAATTTTTTTTTGTTGGTGAATAGCTATACATCAGAAGAAGCTGAAGTTCACCAGAAGTGATTACTACACAGAAGATCTGGACAGAACATAGTTAAATGAATATGAAAATGAAAAAAAAAACTATTCTTTTACTTGTTTTTGGCATATTCAGCAGATTAGTTACAGTAAAAGATGTAAAATGTGCATAATGCATATGCATCCATAGGCCAAAATAACTCATTACCATTTTTTTATGCAAAAATTATTCACAAAAAGTCATTTTAAAATTACCTCAACATCCGTACAATCTGTCGTTGCTTCTTTGTATTATTAGTAAGAGCATTAAAGTGCAGGTAACATTAACTTTAGGAAAAGTTCTCCTAAGATCTCCTGCAAAATAAAAATAAAAAAATTCTAGGTCATCACTCACCCTAAGGCCCCTCTGCATTATGTATTTCCTCTCAGGAGAACTAAAAAACTGACACATTATAAAACAAGATTCACACCTTTGAACATCCTAAAGCAAAAACGCCTGAAGCCTTTCACAGTTCACTTTTGGAAGCAGCCTCTGCCAGTTCTAATATCATTCAATCTCTGGACCAACTGTTTTCAGCCTGACACTATCAATGTCTGACACACTAATCCAAAGACTGCAGGCTCTATTACTTTCAATTAGCTCTGACAGCGCGGGGCTTAATCTATACTGGGCATGTGCGAACGCTCTGCTGTGAGGTGCTTAGAATCTTTTTAGTTGTAACTGTTTTTATTTGGTATTCCGAGGTGAAACAGGCGTGACTTTTGTGGCCGTGCTCTTGTGTCACAGACTCACGGAAGCAGAATTTCATAGTAGCCGTGAGCTTAAGAGGACTGTTTGTTTATCACTGCGGCCATTTTAACCGTAAAAGAGTACAGACGCGCTGCGGCAAGGTCACCCTCATTCAGACATGTGGCCTTGCTCTCTTTACAAGCCTTCAGACCTGTCAAAGCACGCTAAAAGTTTACATGCTAATCTGCATTTATAGCTGGCTTCTGACATACAGTGGGACCTGAAAGCGTGCTCTCTAATTTAAACCCAGAAATAAAAAAGATGCAATGTTACAAAAGACTAAGAAATGTAAGATTCGGCACTATTTCTAGGCCCGCATGGAATCTGTGCTCACAGATATCCGCAGAAAACAGATTTCCACGGAATATATTCCGCGCTCGTCATTGACAAGTTTTTACCTCCCACATGTGCGTTTCTGAGGAGACAGTTGTGCTGTTTGCCATAACGGTATTCTAATGAAAGCAAGCTTCAACAATTGATATTGGATATTTGAAATGTCTAAAATAAAACTTAGCATCTGAATTTATACATACAATATAATAACATGGTCTTGGTGTGCATATTGTCTGATGGTTTAACTTAACTACTAAGCTGGTGTATTCAAGGGTCTGTTAACAGTCTATCACAAAGCATCAATTACAAAGCTTCTCTGTAGGTTCCTTCCATTTTTCAACAGATGAAATGAATGTAATCTACTGTCGTCTGCAGTTAAATGCTTTTACTGAGACCAGTTTAAATAAGCCTTTCAGGGAATTTATGGGGAATTTGTATAATAGAATGTGATGAAATAATAACCAATTAAGACTCTATATCAATTTAATGGTAATTCAATATAATATTAATAATATATACTTATTTTAACACCTTTAAATAAATGTAATACATTTCTGCAGACCAAAAATTCAGCACAGAAATAACAAAAAAGGCTGCAGATTCCATCCGCCGTGCTAACTGACACTGTAAAGTCCTTTGAAAGGTCATAGTTTTTTGCCCCCATTGAAACACACAAGATGTTCTTTGGAACATTCTCAGATCATGCTGGGAGAACATGGATCATCAGGCTTTACACAAACATGTCATGCCAGATCCAGTGCATGCTGTCATTAAAACAAAAGTGGAACATACCATGTAAGGAGTCTGAAATTTCTGTACCTATTTGAAACTTTATACACAACATGCAATTATATTTATACTTATATATATATATAATATATTTATATTTATATAAAAAATGTTATTAAATAGAATAATTTTCACTAATAGTCTCAGACTGTTGGACTTCACAGTATATACAGTAGCTCCATTTGTCTGTGACTGTAGCTGCTAGTAAAATTCATGATTTTATGATACATTTACAGCCCGTCCCCTTTTTTACAGTCAACATAAGGCAAGACACATTTATAGATGACAAACTCACATGGCCACAAATGAGTTTAGTTTTATGTATGCTTTTCTGTCATGCCTATAACATATGCACAGCACATATGCGCTTACAATTCCTCAGCTCAAAGACTGAGCACTACACAAGCAGCTCTGCCCAACCCCTGAAGCTCTCCTGTAATCCCAACATTGCTCATTCAAATCAGTGATCTTGAATATCTCTAGACGTCCCCTGAGCAATGCAGTGATGACCTTTACATTTCATGCAGCAATGCACAACAAATACATGCAAATTTGTCCTGTGTCAGGGCTCAATGCAATGCACTGAACTCTTGTTGGATACTGTCTGCTTAAAGGTTCAACCTTCATGAATCCTGCATCTGCTGAGGTATAAAGGACAACATGGCTTTCATTTTTCATACATTATACTCCATAGAATGTCTCAGGGTAGGTGGATTTCATTTTCTGTTTAGGCACGTACCTTACAGGTCTTACCTTAAAGCAAAACATTTAAACGTTTAAACATTTCAACCCACTATCCCTAATAAAAAAATGTGAGAACCTGCCCCGACTTTGCTAGTGTGTGGTTTCTTGTTTTAATTTGATCACTTAAGAATGATTACATTTAAATGACAGTGTTGGAGTTTTTATTGGAGTTTTAAACTAGATGTATAAATCCAAGATATAAACCTACTGCTAGAGAAATCATATTCAACTTTTGACTAAAACGCTTATAGTTGCTGAAATATAGCCACAATGACGACTAGACCCAGTTTTTTTTTTATAGGAAGTTTTGGAATTGGGATAAAACTTATGCCTGCTTTATATTAACTAAAATGTATTTCTATAGAAAACATCTAATTGTTTTGATGTAATACAAGGTCATTAGAAAAAAAAATGTATTTATTTTGTAAGAATTTCACACCTGCAACGTTTGAATGATCATTAATGGACCACAAAAACAGCCGTCTTTTTGTTCTGTTTTACCTGGGTGCAAACACTCCAACAGCACCATAATAATGTATTTGGATTGGTGAAGGTTATGGATGTGGTTTTTTGAGAGACTTGACTGCTTTAGTTCGGAATTTCTGACCAGAATTCCTGAACAAAGCCATTTAGCTTCAATGATAGAGTAAATCTTCTGTCCAAGGACTTTTATTAAAAAAGCTCTGCTAAAGAAACGGGAGAGACATTAACCAAACTAATAGCAGTTTACTGAGACCCTGTAAACTAAAAGCATTACTCTATTGAATGTCACCTGTCACAGTGTAACAGCCACATTCACACACTGTTCAATCAGTTTATTCATGTAGAGCCACTATATACTGATTTCATATATTGCTTTTCATTCCATACACTTGTTGATTCTATAAGTTGGTGTTTTATATAGTATGGTAGTTTTCTTATAAATAAAGTTTCCAAGTAAAACTGCAGGTCACTAGATAACTATATTCATCCCTCATTTTCTCTCAAATATATGCACAAGACCCTATAGGAATGTGTGCACATTATTCAAGGCTGAAGTTTCAAGGGCCGTGAAAAATAAATTGTAGTCTAAATACCAACTATTTGTTGTACTTTCATGAAGGTCTAAAACACTGGGGCCCAAAATAGGAATAGAGATTTCAGTATAAGAACCTGTCAAGAAAATCATTTTAATATAGAATACGGTATGTACTCTGCGTATATATAGTTACAGTATATGAAGATAGACAGGTACTATATCAATTGCATTACAGATGATAATAATAGTAATAACAATAACAATACATACTACAGAAAATGTAAGTGGTTACTGTCCAAACAGAACCCACTGTCATGATTTTAACATGATTTAGCAGGGGATCAGAGGGTTGCTATGTGGTTGCTAGGTTCTTCTAGGTAGTTGCTGTCTGCCCAAGCGCCCCCCACCAGCTCATCTGTATCTGCTAGGCAATAATCTTATGTCCAATCACTTAGAAAAGTAATAACACATGTCTGTAGCACAAACTGTGTGGGACGAATCATATGCCAAAAGTGTATTTTACAGGGCTAGTGTTTAAATACAAAACACCCTGCTGATACTTGCCTCAGCAAACATGACTAATTATTACAAAAAGTATATTGAATTTATGACAAGTCCTGAATTTTAACAGTAAAAGCACACATCGTAAATCACATTCATGTAACTACTCAAAGACCTCCAAAGTTGCACGTTCACAAGAGCACAAGTCGCCACATGTGCAGGGAAAGGTCCTGACTCACCTTGTTTTAAGAGCAAGACCTAATTGCTACCATCTTTTACAGCAGCCAATGCGGCAGCTGGCATTTGCATAGATCTGCAGGGACTGTCATTACCTCAAAATGAAGCATAGCTCTGACTCCTTCACACTCACTGCCTTCAGTGTACCTTGTGCAAGCTGAGGGAATAGTGCATTTGTGTGTGTGTGTGTGTGTGTGTGTGTGTGGTGGGGGAGCTATTATCTCCTTTGACTCACAACCGTTTGACTTATAAAAGGAGTCCATTATTTAACTTTGAGATCTGCAGAGAGGAAAAGCGCGTGAGAAGTGAAAGCTTTACTTTAACACACCTCGGGGGTCGCTTATTTATGACAAAACAACAGGACACTTAAATTAGCAAGTAAATCCTCACTGACCTCTGTTTCTGCTCACAGACGTACATCTTGTGGAAAACTGAGACACCAAAGAGATTTCTTAATATAAAATGATGATGACAACTTGGCTTAGCAATTAGCTCAGAGGAATCAAACCAAGGATAAACTCATTTCCCCAGGTGCTGAGAGAACAGGTCAAAAAGGACAAACGGTCACATTGTACAATCAGATGTACTAATCCAGCTGTTACATTCAGTGTTTTTTACATTAAAGAAAATTCTAATTTTGTTGTCTTTAAAGATGTAATCCATACCTTTTTCAAGATTTTTAATAAATATAAATAATCAAAATATATTTGTTTATGTAGATAGATCACTTTCAAGATTATGTAAATGGCAAAAAAAAAAGTAGATGAAATATACTCATATAAATCACAGGTGTTTTCTAGTTACACTACAACCGACACAGTAAGCAAAATATGTTATTTGTATCCTTACATAAAAGTACTTTGGCATACCTGTACAGTGATGGTAGTCATTCCACTGTAGGGGATTTTAAAATTAAAAATACAGTAGATAATAACAATAATAACATAATAACAGTAATACGCTAATCATGATTTGTCCAAAAACATGTTCAAAAAACATTGGTTGCACCTTGGTACATTTTTGTTAGTGTAGTACTTAGTAAACTGTTAAATATGTCTTTA
The DNA here is from genome assembly GCA_036877625.1 of Ambastaia sidthimunki. Lineage (NCBI taxonomy): Eukaryota > Metazoa > Chordata > Actinopteri > Cypriniformes > Botiidae > Ambastaia > Ambastaia sidthimunki. The sequence continues at coordinate 6,002 of JAZGTK010015842.1, forward strand.
GAAGAAACTGTGGCACATTCACCCCTGTCAATTGCAGGTATTTCTGCCAAGGACAAATGTTTCATAACTGAAAACACGTCTTCCCATTCAAATACCTGGAGGGCTGCACAGCAGGCTGGCTAAACCAAAGTCTATTTCTGGAGATCTGTAGTAAATATTTTGATGATTACATTGGTGGTGGAAATAAAAAACAAGTCATAACATCATTTTGGCCCACAGGCTGGCTGGCTCATTTGGAAATGTGCAGGTGTTCACAGTCCCCTCAGTTTTCCCATAATGCACGCTGTCCTGCTGCCCAAACCTGCGGCTGACCACAGAAATGTCTGAGGGCTGAGGGCTCATGCTGCACACTGATTCTTTTCTTTAAATCACCACCTGTTTGCTGCTATAGAAAGCATCACACATTCTCACACCCATGTTGCTCCGCAGTGCACAAAGCTTCTTCTAATGGATCTGTCTAATAAAAGTTTTCAGCTGTTAAGCAGTTTACCAAATAGATAGCTCCGCCCCCAAGACTATACCATTGGTTGAGTAAGTGCTATGAGTCAAACTGAAGAAAATTTTTTGATAGCCCCAAAGTGTTTAGACTTTTTGGACAAATCAAGCTGCGAATAGCTTATGAAATCACTTTACTTTTAGATGTTATTAATAAGTTACTTATTAGTAGACAACAGCACCACAATCAAACAAACAGATAAATGGACACAAGCGGTGCCAGGATCCCTGCAAGGGAAGTTTGAACAGGCATGCTGAGTTTGGGTGCGGCGGTCTGCTGTAAGTCAACGGGATGAGAGCGGGGACACGGCCATTTGTCATGCCGTCAGCGAATTCAATAATTAATGGGCCATATCGCATCTCAGCTCTCCGTAGCCCAGTTCACCGCTCTCCCTGCGCAGAAAACATATTGTCCCTGCAGCGTGGTCCAGCGTTGCCTATTTTAAATTTCTCATCATTAAGGAACATTCACTTGCACTACCAGTCATTTATTTGCTCTCTGTGACAAAGTGGCAGCCCCTCAAGTTCACGCTCTCTTTCTCACGTCCCCGAGCGCTGTTTTAAATCATTCGCCCCGTGAGGGCAGAGACCCTCCCGAACTGCTGAAATATCTAATTACCCACAGTCCAGTGTGATGATGATGACAAAAAAATTGAAAAAGAGAGATAGCGTTAATGTAATGTGTCACTGCCCCTAACCGTGAAGGTGGCATTTAGACTAATGTCCTCTCTTTTTGCTAACAGCTAAAAACAGTCAGCAGGGTGTAGAGGCTACATCTGCCTGTAGTAATGTGGATCAGTGTTAGGGACGTTACTTTGAATCTGTAGCGTGCCGGGCTACAAGCAACTTACTTTTTAAAGTAGTTCAGCTACAGTCAAGCTACTATTAAAAAAAAGAGTAGTTAGCGACACCAAAAGCAAGAGTACTAACAATATAAATCCTAACTTAAATCAGAACTAGAATTCCAGCGTTTAATTATTTAATTTAATTTTAATTTAATTTTTGCCTGCTGAGTAGCAAGACTCTTTGCACAAAATAAGAAGACATAAGGCCTTTTAATTGTTAATGATAATTGTTGATAATTGTTGTAAAAACTACGCTGTTACCAGAAAAGCTAAACTGTTTAAAAAGAAACAATAAATTACTGTCATGCCGCTAAACACATTTTTAAGTTAGTTACCTCTCCTCCCATCAATGGTGAGAGAGGAGTTTGTGGTGCTGAAGATCTTTCCCATGGTGTCCTTGTTTGAGGGAACTGCGAGGTGACTGTTGTTCCTAAACACATAGGGAAGTCAGTCTGCATTTGAACAGCTGTAGGAAGCCAGTATTTACTCATGGGGGGAACAATGATAGTGGCTGAAACTGGCAGACTAACGGACACTGTCTCAATACAGCTGCCACCAGGAAGCAAAGAGGTAAACTGGGAAACATGGGCCTCACTTTTGACAGATATGTGTGTAGGAGGGAGAGCGTGGGAGTGTGTGCAACCATACACACCCTTGCAATAGGATGAATTCACACATCTCAGAAATGTTATTACAACAGTGAAGTCTGTTGTTCACATTCACACTGAAGCTGAGCTCCGTCTTCAAGCTGTGCTTGAATAAAGCCGACTTCCAAGACTGCTCACCTCACATTTAAAGGGACAGTTCACCCAAAAAAATGAAAAACCAGCATTCAATCACCATCATGTTGTTCAACATCTATATTTTGCTCTATGAAAGACAAAATCAGATGTGGAGATGGCAGAGTGTCAAGCTGCTCTTTTCCACACCATGAAAGTTTGACCAGGGCCTGTCAGAGGGCTGTCAAAGGAATTTCAGTTACTGGCAGTTAAAGAGAGCAAAATTTTAAATTGAAAAGCAGCTATCATCAATTTTCTTATTTCAATTTTCCTATGTTCCTCACAGAAAGCGATCACCATGCTGTTTTTGGACAACATAGAGGGAGCAAATGATGACAGGATTTTCATTAAGGTTCCTTTAAGCTATTAAACCAAAGAGTCATTGAGGCAATATCAGTTGATAATGGAGTTAGATTGAGGAAATAAAAGGGGGAAAATACATGAATAAATGGGAGATCACAGCTGGATAGCTCATCTTACAGAACCCATTTCAGTCCACTATTAGTTCTGTTTCAACAACCTTTCCATGGAATACATCCTTTCTTTTTCTCTCTCCATGGAGCACAGGTAGGAAAAACGATGTGTGGCTCTTTCTGATGAAAATCACACAGTGTGAAAATGTCAGCCTCTTCTTTTTCCTATTGCTTTGTTTATGTTGACATTTATCAAAAGGAAAAAACGCAGCATATCGGCTTTATTTCCAAACAACAATAAATGTCAGCTCGCATTTCTGCACTGAACTAAAATGGTCCAAACATGTTTGTTGACACAATCCATATCAAATCAGTCATAAAACAGGGCAATAAAACAGGTGTTTTTTTGTCTTCAGTTTGTTGGCTTGGTGGCTGGAATCCCTCCGGCTAATTCTTTGTAGTTTTTCATTTCTGTCAAAGAAAAGCTTGTGACTGCATTAACCCATAGGGCATGACAGACTAGTGACCTTTTCATCCCAGTAAAATGACTAAAATTTCTCCATTCTGTCCTGTAGGAAAAAACATCTCTTTTATATCTCAATCATTTCTCCTAGACAGCATTGAGGTTAAACAGAGAACAAATGGAAAATGAAGCATCCTGCTCAGATTTTTCTCAGAAAATGACTGTTTACATTTAATAAAGTTTCAGAAGAGATCTCCACTGATCTCACACTGTGCTCAGATTTGCCAGGATGTTAAAGGATTTCAATAAATACTCAAACATTTCTAATCAAATTCTTTCAAAAACCTAATTATATATCAACATGCTACGCTATCCTCATTGATGTTATAGCTGTGATCACTGTATGTGTCAACAATTGCATCATTGTTTCTATTTTTATCTTTTCTAAGGCTTTTTAGGGGAAACATCAGTGACCAAAATTATAGGCTAATTACATGAGAGACGTGAAGTCCCTTAAAGGCAAATGAGTTCATTTGCCGGCCACATTGGTAAAGCCCCCAGGCACATATCTTTCATCATACAAGTACAACTCATATCTACTTGAATGAGAAATAAAATCCAAAATCTCCAAAAATTTTAGCTAAGATTACATTCTAATAACATTTAAAACCTGCAATGCTCAGTTTACAAAAAACAGCATTTGGTTCTTTTAATAGTAGGTGGGACTTCCATTCTTACAGCTGCCAGATGATTGGCCTTTATAGGCCACCATATTAAGTTTGCGATTTATCCCAATACTTACTTATTATGAGTGGTACATCTCATTACCTTAGAATAGCTATAATAAAACATAACTGACAACAAAATTGTCCACTGGGTTTGACACTGTATAAAGTAATTTGTTCCCTATAATACTGATCAAAGACAAATATTACACCACTCTATTAATGTCCCGGCTATTATCAGTGAAACACAATATAAGTGTAGATTTTCCATCAATGGCCTGAGTTCAGTTCAGTAATATACTTCCTCATTTCCTCCTCTCCCACCCCCATTCTCTCCCAGGTGGCTGCAGGGCCACGGCCGGCAGAAATGTGATAGGCCTAATCCCATTTAGCCTAATTGCATCTGCAGCATGAGCGCTTTCCCTGTGTTCAGTCACGTGCCCGCCCTCACAGAGCAACAGAAAGACCTCTCTCTCTCTCTCTCTCTCTCTCTCTCTCTCTCTCTCACACACACACACACACACCTAGAGGCTTCCTCACATCACAAATGCTTTCCTCAAGCATGCTGTCTGAAGAAAGCGCATAAGAACGAAATGTCCATGCAATGAATGTCTTCTCAAGAAAAGAAACATGTCAGACTGGAATATTCTCTCTCCCAGAGGGCTGGAATGAGGCATAGAGGATAATGAGAGCCAGGGAGACGGAGAGAGCACAACTGTCAGACATTTCTCCCTCATTATCCTTGTGCATTCTGGGAAAGGGTGCATTAGACAGGCAGACCAGGGCAGGGTGACACTGGAGTGGTCAATCATCTAAGACAATGAGACATCATCACCCTCAAAAAATCCTTTCATCATCTGACTATTCTTTCCCTCTGTCACTCACACTCACTAAAACACACTCGCACCTTCCCACACAATCAGCCCATAGGGAAATGAACTGTTAGTGGTGATATGAACAAAAATAAAATTCACCTGCTGGCCAGGACATCTAAAAATTCACCTGTCACACTTTGACTCAGCATTTGTCCGAAAGCATGGCTACATCATGAGAAATAATTCAGATTAAAAATAAATCATCAAGGGAGCACATCTCATATTAACTTAAAAGGCATTAAGAGACATTTTCTTCACATGGCTTGTAATATTACTTTTGTATAAAAATAAATTGCAGGTATGGTCTGTCAAAAATTACAATAAACAATATCTGCAATATTAGCTATTCATTTCTCACTATTACACTAAAGTTCAGTTTTTCCAAGTATCACACTTTTTACTCCAGGTGGATAGGTTTGTTTAGGAAAGTCAGTTTCTATATAACATACCTTTCTGAATAAGTTTCTAAATAACAGTCTGACATACGGTTAAGTCTCACTCACCAAAGAGCTAAACATTTACACCATTGTTGGAAATTGAACACACATTTACTCAACAACGGGACAGCTTCACATGCCAGGTTTACATTTTGCTTTGCTTTACAAGTATTAAGACAAATACACAAGCCTATTATGTTAAGTAAAACCTTCTGAGATATTGAGGGGGAGAAAGACTAAAACCATCTATGTAAACTGATAAAAAATGTCCTGTAGCTCAGCTTGTTGAGTGCATGGCACTTGCAACACCAAGGTCATGGGTTTAATCTCCAGGGAACACATTAAACATAAACATTGAATGCACTGTAAGTCACACTGAGTAAAACAATCAGCTAAAAGCACAAACATAAATGCATTTTGTGAAATAGCAGAATGATGATAATAAGACCAGTTTGTATAAAACATGATTTTTCCCTCTCACTCTTCCTAACACCCCATGTATATTTTAAATATGCAATATTTTCTATACATAAAGCAACATTCTGCTAGTTAATGAAAGCACTTCTCTGCTCTGCTTTTATGTTCAGGTGAATCGCCTGCAGTCAGAACACAGAAAACTGTCACCTTAGAGCAGCAGCTACAAATTCAATTAATATGCAAATTCACACAACTTGATGAGGTGTCTTAACAAATAACCCTGAATAAAGATAAGCTTGTTTAAGGTTGTTTTGTTAAACAGGCGCCCACCCAATGTCAAATCATTGAGTGACAGGCTCTTAAAAGACCAGCGCTGGCATAAAAAAGCTCATACATTACAATGCCTCGGCGCTAAACTACATCTGCAGCAAATCAAAAATTTTTACATTTGATCCAACTGTAGTCTAGATTGAGATGGAGCCAATTTACAAGGTCTGTGTGGGTTTCTTCTTTTTTGTTCTCTTGCGTTTGTGAACCGGCGTGACACAGTTAACAGAAAACATGCTCAGAACTTGCTCAGAACTGGCTACGTTTCTTTAAAAGTAACAAACAAACGTTTTTGCGGTACCTCTTCATTTAGCATTTGGCAAATGATTTTATCCAAAGTGACTAACAGTACATTCTGTGTTTATACATTATATCAGTATAGTATGTGTATTCTTTGAGGAATCACACTCCTAAACTTTTTTTGTTGCTAGCATCACAGGCTACCACAAACTACAGGAAAGTCAGTAACATTAAGAGAATGTTATTTTGTATGTTTTGAATGTTCCCAAAATATTCTGTAAAACATGTTTATAATAATGGGAATGTTAGGAAAATGTTCCTTGAACCTAAAATTGTTAGCCAGAGAGGAAAGAGAAACTTGGTTACGAGCGTAGGAACAGGGTAGATTGATTTGGTTCTAACATTTCTCATCAAGCCTTTGGGTTAAAGCCACTGCTTCTGTTTAACAGCATTCATCTCTCATCAGAAGGGTATATGAGCTGAAACCAGTGACTGATTGCTCGGGATGCTCTAACTCAGCGGTTTACAAGATTTCAGCTCAGATCCTTTCATCTCACACGCTGCTGCTTTTGATTGGTGCGCATTTAAAGGTGGTGTTTTAAAATCCTTGAATGTTTACAAGTAATTACTGAGAGGGAATTAAATGCAGGGATGCCCTCCTCAAGCTGCATGCTATAAAACTGGGTGAATTAAAATCAGGATGATAATAAACTGAGCTGGTGTCCTCATGAACTTAGAGGGTGAAAGTAAGATGGTGACTTTTAAGTAATAGTGAGTCATTAAGTAATACACACGCCACAATGGTGCTGGTGGGACAATCATAAGCATTCGTCAGATAGCATTTTAAAAGCTTGTTAAACAGAACTAAGAGTAATACAATCATAATGTTAGTGTAGAGGGAATTGAAATTAGCGAGACGTTTAAATAAACATACAAAGTGTGAATGACGCCGTTTCAGTTTTGAATGATGATGACCAGTCCCTGGTCTCCATCTGTTTTCAGTGT
>JAZGTK010015843.1:0-13021 GCA_036877625.1 Ambastaia sidthimunki
TAAAAAGCTTGTTTCCAAACCAGGGTGTAGTTCTCATTTAAATATCTTCACCTTCACAACATGGATATTATTCGCAGGGATATAAAGAGAGAGCAACTAGAGTACTTTAGCACTGAAAGTGCTACTTTTACTACTTCATTGTTTTTTTTTAATGAATTCTAGTCATCACACACATGACCTTGTTTGAAAGAAGAGCTATCAAGAGAGACTTCTGTTCATCTACAACTCAAACTCAATTTCACACTTATCCTGTATTTAATGACCCTTGGGACTGGATGACCAGACGTCCCAATTTTTCCTGAGACAGTCCTATATTTACCACCCCATCCAGCTTTTATCATGTTGTTGAGATTCTGTGACATCTCAGTGACTTTCACCTGGTGGACAACAAACCTTATCCTGGTGGCTGTTCTGCGTTCACCCATGACACCTTACCATTAAATTACTGGTAAACTTTATTGTGTTACTTATTGGTAAATTACAGGATAGATTTTAAGAAGGTCTCATTCACACATACAATCTTTTTATGTTAATTTTCCAGTAATTTATCAGTAAAGACATCATGGTGTGAAAGAAGCTATAGATACTTGGGATTTGGTTCTTTTGAATGAAGCTGTTAATTAACCTTTAAGAACACCTCAGCAACACCTTAGCAACCAATCACTCAATCAATCAATCACATAGCAACGTCATGGAAACCACCCACCACATCCTAGCAAGTACCACTCATATTTAAAAAAAATAATAGAAAATATACACACTGCAGTTTAATCACACAGATATACTTTGAATGTATCACACATGCATCAATTGTAGCTCAATAATGGAAGGTCCACTAATGAGAAAACTGGTGCCATTATCTCATTAAACATCTGTTCATCTGTGGAACCATGTCTCAATATAAACCAGTCCCATTTGGGAGAAATGACCTCACTGATTCATGCTTAATGAGTCTGCAAAAGTGACAGCTTTTTCCTAAACTTGTCAGAGCTCACCACTAAAAGATGTTTGTTAGCGAAATACAACCATAATGCATGTGACGACCCTATTTAACCTGTACCTGCCACATGTAGCTCTAAAGCATGCATGGGAAAGTCTCCTGAGAAAATAAAGTCAAATTAAAACGAAATCGTCACTCATAGTAACCCAGAACCTGAGATGTGTCCTACAGTTAACAACGTAACCCTCACCTAGCGCTCTGTGAAATAAATAATTCATATTGAGCAGGAAAAAAAATATGACGGCTTCTAAAACGCCCGACTTTCTGGATGCTCAATTAGCCTTTGGAGACTTTGATAGCTAATCTCATTAGCAATCTGCACAGAGAAACTACAGAGGTGCAGCCATTACACCAGCAAAATACCTCAATCCATTTGGTGGCATAAATCATCCAAGTAACTGACTATAATTACACCAAGACACGACTCGTGAATTTCGCAACTTCGTCCAATGGCGTTCGTGTCTGCTGACCCGGCGGTGTCGGTCGGCATCTCTTAAGGACGGTCTGAGAGATAAGCACAAATCCCATCTGTTAATATAGCACATATCTGTGAAACGAAGTTCACACATCGTCTCTGTTTCATCACCAAACACATGGTGATTTTCTAACAGGCTGCCATGTGAGCAGAACGAGATGTTACAGAATATAACCAAGAGCGATGTCTAATGGCAGCAGACGGGCAGACCTAATATCAATCTGGCCAAATTCTCTGGCCCAATAAATAGAAACAAGAGTCAATCTCGCTGTTATCTCCATCACTGAGTTTTCGGTTATTGATGCACAACAATGTGATAAGCGAGATGTTTTGATAAACAAGGCCTCTGATCTTTAGACATCCCTCATCCTATTACCACAGCGTATATTTCATGCAAAACCATGACATTTGCAAAGACCAGTACAGATCGTTGAGGATTACATTACATGTGTTTGATTCGGTTTAGATACAGCACACAGCTCATTCACGGACGTGATCGGGAAAGATCTGCCAGTTAGGAAGTCAATACAGTATTCCCCACTAATGGAAACGCTTGGTGGCCCCCTCTGCAGGGCTGTAAAATACTCGCACCTACATGCCAATTAATGCCTTTGTAAACAACAATAGACTTGACGTATGGTCACACTCGCAGCATGCATCACAGATAGAGGGCAGATTCACGGCTCCTACACAAAACAGGAGAGGATATACTGGACAAGACTTATAAACAGTGTGAAGCAAAGGTCTACAGCACTCCATGGCCATAACTTTAATTGAAATTTCTACTTACAGGTGCTATACCACCTAAGGTTTCCCTAACGTTCCCATTAAGTAACAAAAACATTAAAAATGTTATTTTAAAACCTGTTTTATTTTTCAACTTTTAAATTCTGCATTGCTTTCAAAATGTTCCACTAACAACCCGTTTCATAGTGTTTAAACAACGTTCTAATAGCGTTACTGCAAGAACGCTTTTGTTAACTTTAAGAAAACGTTAACCAACGTTCTGAGAGCGTTCTCTGTTAGCTGGAATAGCGCTTGTATTTTTGTATGGCACTTCAATGGTAGTCTTTTTCGTAAATGCATGGCAGGAAGGAGTTGCCGGCACGTCACTGAAACCTATATTCAGTCTGTTGGACAAAGAAGTGGACAAACTGAGCTGTGGGGATGTATTTATAGATCTCCTGACATTTCAAAGGTTTTCTGTGTGTTCACCACAAACCCAAATGGGCTACTTTATAATAAATAGGGAAAAACGTGCAACCCTTTGGATTTGACCTAAGATTTTCATTTATTCGCACTTCGTGCAGTTGGAGATGAAAAGTACATGGGGGGCCTTTCCCAAATGTAAACTCTGGGAACGATGCGCGCATCCTACATCCACCCGGCACTAACAAGCTTTGTGTTGGGAGAAAAATCCTTATCACGTCCTCAGTTATCAGCCTTTGATCAACCTCTTTCATTCACCCATCTTTCGTTTCATATTTGGGTCAATCGGCTCTGTGATGCCAGAATCTATTGTTAAACTGATCGCGTCTTCAATTCGTTATTCAGCGTATTGGTGCGATGGTTACACAGTGCGCTACTTTACTCCATCCGTAAAGGCTTGTTTAACATACAATACATGTGCATTATAACAAACCCCGACGCTGAAAAGAGTGCAATTGAACGACTTACCAAATGATGTCCAGGGAACGACGCTCTCCTCTCCCCGCTTTAAATCCCAAAATTCAGCTGGATAGGAATCCTGCGCTCATGCCCTGTCGAGTTTCCTAGGGAAAATGAAGTGATCTCTGGATGTTAGCTCAGAGAGAGGCGAGCAGGTAACGGAGGCAGAGCGCACAGTGATGCGCCTTTTTTTCTATAGCACCAGCATCCCAACCTTCATCCACACACGGACACGCACAAACGCGGTACCCTGAGACCGAGCGCCATCTTCCGGCTGCATGTAGCCACGTCTTACCTGTTCTTGTTCGTGAATGGTTTTGTTTTACTGATGCACGTACAATTACGAATATATAGATCATTATTTACGAAAGCCTTTAGGAGTAAACGTTTTCAAATGTTTTTAACACAACTTCAAAAGTACTTTATGACTAAAACTGTGTGGAAAAAAGAAAATCAGTGAAATCGCCTAACATTAGTTGTGTGTATATAAATATATGCAATATTACATTTGCTAAACATAAACATCATGCATGTGACGGCCCTGTTTAAATAAAACGCGTATGCTTACTATTATCTGTATTGTACGTGTCCAGCGTGTTAAATGAATACATTAAATAATAAACAAACATTTTACATGATACATAGTTCATTGTAAAGGAAAATATTACCTGGTTTCGACGGCACTGCCACTAAAATACGCTTTAGCTGTTTATCTACGTAATATATATTATCTATGTCTCATAATAAATAGGCTATGAATACTTTTTGTCAAGACACAGGAGCCCCTTGTGCCACGCATGCGCAGAACTGCCTTTGGGTTCAGGTGACATCATTCTCGTGTGTCTAAACGGGTGTCTTTTTGTGCCACAAATGCATGAGTTTCCTGTAAAATTGCTGGCATCAGATTGTTTTGCAGATTTGCACACTGGCGTTTTAAATATCTACCCTATTGCTAACCCTTCACAAGGTCCATCAACGTGTGAGAAACATTGCATTTGATTAAAATGCAGTTTTTGTCTAAAATTACTAGTGCTCATCCTGTACTAAATATAAGAGCAAAACGTTTTACTTTTAAAGTATGTCGCTGTAATACATGCTGCTTTTGCTGTTGCAGGAATCCCAATGTTAAGACGACGTTAAACTTTAAAACTAAATATCAGATTAGCTGGTCCCGTTCTTCGTTCACGCCTTGCTAACAAACTGCTGCAAGCGTGTGTTTATACAACGAGAGTTATGGGCGGAGCGACCAGCAGTCAAAAGCGCCATCTTTCGGGCGGTGTGGAGACAGGTGCACCTGCCCCACAACTCACCTGCTTGCAGGGTTTCCGTGCAGGGATGCACAATATTGTGAAATATCGCAATATGCAAATAGTTTAAATGATTGTAATACTGTAATAAAAACTATGTTTAGTCAGTTTATGTTAATGCACATAGCAGAGACTGTGTCAGAAGTTGTAATGAAGCTTTTTTCCCCCATGTACACAGTACATGTACACAGAAAATTACACAACACAAACTCTGTAGCTCAGTCATAAGAGCCATATAAACATTAATATTTTACAAGTACACATTCATCAACAATCTGCAGACATTGATGGCACAGTATTCAATAATGATTAAGTGACATATATAATTTGTTTCTGTCAATGACCAGAATAATGTTGATAAACAGAAATAAGTTGTTGTTTATGGAGCAGAAGTCTCCATTGCAATTCTGTTCAAATCAAATAGTAAATTAGAAGTAAATTTATTCACCATTGCAGTGACACAGCAGAATATTTAATTACTGTCTACAATACAGTACAGTAAAACAACACATGAATAGAAATTATAAAAGATAAACGACAGACACATTACTCAAGATAATCTTGAGGATACAACGACAAAAAGGAGAAGCAATGGCCTAAACGTAATCTTTCATCAAAGACAGAATATTATGACACAACAAACTTTTCATGGTGAGTTTACAGGTATCCCATTTAGTTTTGGTTTCTTGTTTATCAAACTATAAGTTTTCTCACTTGTCTGGGCAAGAGAGTCGCCGATTTGGTTGACCGAGTTACATGCATTTCCTTGATTCTTGTGTCTGTTTGGCTTGGAATTTGAGAAGGTGGAAATATAAAACAGAGTCATGGGGGGAGATTTAATCCTCTGAGTTATTCCCACGTGCAGCACACAGAATCTTCTCTTTCACTTCTTCTGTCTGTAAATTACATAATACAGTAAATACAAGTTATTATGCACAGGAAAATGTACTGAATGAATCTGTAAGAAGACTGAGATGATGTCAAATGTAAAACTTCAATATGTTGATGCAATATGTAAGTTCCATGTTGCATCATTGACTGTGTGAACTGATTTGTAAAATGCAAGATAAAAAAAATTGGAGCACATTATCTGTGCAGCTGATGGGTGTGTATACTGTGACTCACAACCAGCTGATGGGTGGAGCCCAATTAAAGATGGGTGGAGCCTCCTTTTCACTTGCCATGCAGAACAAGGTGTCCAATATCCCTTTTCAACAAGTTATATGTGTGAGAAGAGTTATGATGAAGATTATGTGTGTTGCTTTACTCAGACCAGTCTGTTATTTGCTTAATTTGAGTATATATGAGACTAATGCTATGAGAAAGATAAATGATAATTTCAAGGCACATTAACTAAAAATATTTGAGTTAACTTAATAAGAACATTAACCAAAAGCATGTAGCATGTAATTTAAATATTTCAGCTTTTCAACTTTCAATTTCAACTTTGATTTTTCAGTTCATCAACTTAAAAAATTGAGGCAATCGTTTGTTTTGGATTTCTTTCTGCATGTTTGTTCTGCATAAGTGTTCTTAGACAAGTATTTTCTTTGTTTGCTTAGAATTTTAGATGGCAGGAATGTAAAAAAAACTAATTGCCAAAAAGATTAAGCTGATATAGAGTTCAGCCATGTCAGAGTGATAACATCGGGAACAAAAACAATGTGGATAAAACACACATTAATACTAAAATAACCTTCTTGACAAGGTTTTGTTCTAAATAAAGTCACTTTATGCAGCCAACTGCCATTGTAAAAGGACCCTCACTGCTTCTGAGTCCAGTATAAACAGTCCTATTCACCTAGTGTCCAAGCATAATTCATGCATCTAACTACAATTATCTGCAGTCAAAAGATTAATAACTTTTTATGTGCAAAATTCACCCTTGTTTTTTACTGATAGATCATCCAGATTCACCCGGACATGCGGCCATACGAGTAGTTATACGATCTATTCTGTTCCACAATTAGCGCAGAGGGACTTGTTTCCTAGGCAACTTCTAGGCAAAAATGCAATAAAAATAGTGATTAAATTAATTTTTTCCATTTTGAATTACCTCATGCCATAGAACGCCCAATCAACAAAAATGATTTCATTCAAGATTTTAAGCCAACTACAGTCTTGTTATCCAATGACGTTCCACCGCTCAGAAGCAACAAAACTGGAAGTGTTCATATCTGATAACAGAATGTCATCAAACATCAAGAAGACCCTAAATCATAAAAAGAGTCTTTAAGGTATCATTCCAAGATCAATCCATTAATATTTGCGGATCATGGGTAGGTCATGGGAATGTTGACTCTTATCCGTGCTCTTCTCAAACCGAATCATATCAGTATTAAAAACCCAACAATGTATTAATTTGTAACAACAAGTTCATCACTGTTTTTAACCACATGCACATGCTATGACACGAAAAGCAGTTGAAGTGCAGTTTTAAGGCATGCAGATTTCCACAGAATTAAACACGTCATTCATGCTCTGCTCTTCTGTGTTGCATATATTTTTTATTTTTCATTGCATATTTTGCACAATTTTAAATAACTGTAATGCTTTAGACAACTAGTAAGTGTGCAGTGCTATCAGCTCCATTTAACACATTTTAGCATGTTTAAATCCATTCCACATAAAACGGATGATTTACCAAAACAAATGAATGCAGAACTTGCAAAGAAAGTTCTTAAATTACATCTGGGCCTTCAGTTAAAGCAATGCTATAAGCAATGGTATAAGTTCTATAGCAACTGCCAAACCCTATGGATCTGTACATTAACCCTTATATCATTAGCAATCTACAGGAAAAGTACAATTTGTAAACAGCATGAATATCACAAAGCAGGTTAAAGCAGTCAAACACTCACCCTCATGTCACTATGAACCGTATGACTGTTCTTTCATGGAACATAGGGGGAAGTTTAAAGAAATGTCAGCCATTTAGTTTGTTTTTACAGATGTCAGGTCTCCATAATGACTCCAGATATCTGAACCCAGTCCAGGACCTCGCTGACGAATCAGTTGTTAAAACTGTTTCATGCTGAACTTAAGACAATCCAAAATCTCAGCCAAACTCTCCGTTCTTTTTATGAGGATTTAGAGATCATGTTCATGAAAAAAGTTTCTGTAGAAAATAATCAGACCTTACAATAACCTTTAATATTAATAGTGTTCCTGTAGCTGAACTGGTAGAGCATTGCATTAAAAGCGTCTGCCAAAAGAATAAATGTAAATGTAATATATTTAATAAAACACCTTTTAAATAGTTGGAAATTCTACTATAATCTATTTTCCCTTGTGTTGCCTAAAACCCAAAAGAAACACAAAGCTCAGTGCAACCCTTAGAAAACCTTTAAACTATAGATCAACTGCAATACACTGAAGAAGAAATGCAGTAAAACTGCTGTGATCTTCTTTAAGTGAAAATGAGTTTTCTAGAAAAATCTCTAAGCTTACATAACACTAAAAATATAGTTACTGTTGAAACCTTAAAATGGCAAAAAATGCCATAATCAAAGGCAATATGTTTATCCACAATATAGTAAATAGGCCATATGAAAGCTTTGTGTGAATTGGAAGGTCTTTTTTATTGTAGGTTGAAATGAAACACTTTAATAGATTAACTGATGAAATAAGTAGTACTACATTCTCTCTAATACGCTTCAGCAGTACAGCAGTTGATATGCAAGTATTGCTGGTTGTGAAAATATGCAGTGTTTTTCCTTTACTATTGCCTTTAGTAAACTAACCAGTGACTGAATAACCAGATCTAAACATAATAAAAAAAACTGATATGTGAATATGTATTTCTCTATCTTCAATTTTGTTTATTTTTAAACTTTTTTTGTCACTTGTTTGTTTCACAGTTCAAAAGAAACAGCATTGTTTCAGTGAAGGTGGGGAAATAGTTGGTCAGTGAATCATTGTTTAAGAAGCAAGTACAATCTTGTCTGATAAGTCATCTTGGTATCAGGTGTAAGCAGTGATGGATGGCTTTAATTATGCAGCATCTTTTTTCTGCTTGTGAGACTCTCATTTCTCTCATGACACTTCTAACCTCTAACCTTTGATCCAATCTGTACCAATATTCTCCCTGTTCCCTCCTTGCTGGAACATTGTGATATCATAATTAAACATTAACATAACATTAACATTTGTTTTAATGACTACCCATGATTAACAATGCACAACTGACCGCAGAATATTCATGTCTATAAAAAAAATAATCTTGCTTTTACCCTTTCATAGACAAAGAATGTAAAAATGTTACAGTAAAATTAATTAACCTTATACAGTGACAATTTATGTTAGATTTAGGGATTTAAAAGCAATTTTATTGTGCAATACTGTACACGTTATTGGTAGTAAACTTTGTAATTAATGTTGTTCATTTGTTTGGCATTTATTTATTGGCAATACAAAGTATAATCTGAACAAAATACAGAATGTTGCTAGAATGTTCTCTGCCAGCAAGTCATGTATTATCAAAACTCCTGGATCATTATTTTTTACCTCTTTTGTCAGATTTGACGGCTGAAAAAGACATTCTGCATGAATTGTATAGTAGGCTTAAAATGCTTGGCACAAACCCGTTTACGTTCCTGCCACTTGAAACAAATCCAAGTTTCAATTTCAGAAATTAAAGACTTTTACACCTGGTCAAACAAGCAGCACAGCCTTTTTTTATTGATTTATTTTTAAATTACATTTGATATTGTTTTATTTTAATGTTTGAAATTTTTTCATTGTTTTGCTAATTATTGCACGATTTTGAACTGTGCACCTATTCTTTTCTATTTATAACATAATTACTCTTTATAGGTTTGTAACTCTTTTATGTGCATCTTACGTAATAAAAATAATATATTGCATGTATATTGAATATGAATGAATTACTCGAAACTTGTTTCAGAGTTCCCTGCCAAACGTATGTCTGTCACCCCACTTAACATTTATAATATATAATTCCCATAAGGAACACATTGTCTGAACAAAATTTTTCTTAATTTTAAGATGCGCAAGCATTATTAGGCTATGTTGCCATTGGTTAGTCTTATTCATTTAGTTTTTCTCATTCATCAGGTATTTTTTGCGGTTTCAGTAACATTGCTGTATAACTCGATACAAATACACTTTAACAGTCGTGTTGTAACAATGAATGCAATCAAACCAGAAAGACTGTCATGAGATAGTCGTCATGTGGGAACCGGGAAGGCCCCTCCTTTCGGTGCACTATCCTCTCCGGTCGGTCCAAACGCACAGACCAGCCTTCAGGCTTGAAGAGATCTAGCCCATATCATGCAGGGAGAAAACGAAAGCGACCCACCAGCGACGGAACTTTTACCTTTTCCTTGGACTATGAGCGTTTCAATGACTTAAGGAAACCTTTGGAGTCCATTACATAAAACCGAGCACCAAGTTGCCTTCATGTGAAAATTAATGTCTAAACAAAAACATGAATTTCCATCTGTTCGGCTTGAGACGAGACTGCAGTGACTGGTTCGGTCTGCTTGTGAATATGGCCCAAAAATGACCAATGGTAAGTTTATGCATACAGAAGTTTGTTGCGCGCTGGCCCGGTGTCCAAATCCAGTCTGTAGTTTTGGTGCACGGGGATAAAGCGCAAAAGCCGCTCTTACTCACTGCATGTGTGCGGATGAAGTTTGCACAAGACTGCAGGAACAGGTGGCGTTTATATAGCTACCGTTACCAGGGGGTTGCCGATTGGTTTGTATATTGTCCGTGTCAAAATGAAACTCATAAAGAAAGGATTTACGAGAAAGCATGTTTATTACGAAACCGAATGTTCATTCGTGAAGGATTGCGCACGGGGAATTTTTTTTGGAAAATGTATTTTCTAAATTCCGGGTACTTGGATAACTAGTTGGATAGTTGTTATTAGCTAATCGGCTCCTGGTAAATGTAATAACTGATCCGGGTGCTGTACATGGACGTTGGTAACATGGGCCAGATGCGGTGTTACGCACTGTATAGCCTTTAAAAACGAGTTGCAAACAGTGTAATGAAACTTTATTTAACACTAAGATAATCATTGCAAGCACACTTTTATAACATTATCTATTTTTTTTATCCTAGCATCTTCTTGCCAGTTGTATTTTGACTCTTGTTATACTACCTCTTGCGTTTTCCTGTGAAAGTGCCAATATAAAAAATAATGTCGCGGAGGATTACCGCAATGTTATTGAGCCACGCCTAAAGCATATTGTAAGTATTCCTTATGCATATAAAGTGGATTAAACTTTATTGCAAAGTGTTATTTTCCTTTTTTTGTAATTTCTTTTTTTAAGGAGGCCAGAATTGACCAACTAAATCCGAACTGCGCACCAACAATGTTGCGGGAGCCCAAAAAAGTAAGAAAATGTCTGTGCATTTCTGACTATTAAATAAACTCTTCAATAAACTATTAAATAAAATAAATCTCTGTTCATGAATCTTCTCATGTGTGAGTCTTAATTTCCGCATCAAGGTGCGATTCCTCTGTCACGTGACACCCTCTTATGCGACAATACGTGCATTGCTACTGAAACGTGACAGTGACGTAATAGTTTCCCTTTGGTTCTCTGAGAACTCGAATGTTACTTCCCACTCATTACAAAACATGCATGACGTTACATGACGTATTTTACATGCATGTCCATGTGCAGGTTCAGCCGGTGTTATTCATAGCACATTAGTGTAAATTTGATATGGACTGAGCACATACCCAGTTAGTTTACTAGTTGAATACAACCAAAACAATGATCAGCTACTGACCAATCAGCATCAAGGAAGAATTATTATGGGTTGGCTCACCTGATTTGTTTCTGATTTGCTCACAGACACAGTCCATCCTCAGAAAAATCTGCAGAGTTAATGGACAACTGAGAAGGATTGATCAGAAAAGAAAATCAAATAGACAGCCCGAGTTACCCGGCTTAACTTTTCTTATGGAAGACATTAACAATACTGCGAGTTGTTGGTGCCATATACAGGTAACAGCTCCCAACACAACTGTCTGACCTGAAATGTCCCTTATTATTAACATTTTGCAATATTCATGCCATCTTTTTGTTTGTTTCATTTGGGCACAAACAGAGGGAACGTTCAAAGCAACAGCCAATAAGAAAGTGGAAGCTTTGCAAAGTAAAACACATTCTTGCCACCTTACAGATATACTTTGAACAATACAATGCGTCTCAATCACTCAACACTGAACTTGTGAGGCGTGGGAACACTTCTAAGAAAACAGGTACTTGGCCTTCTTCCATATCATAGATCTGTTACAACATCTGAATGAAAGTATGAACAAATATCTGGACACACCATGTGCCATTCAGCTGAAAGACTTCTGAAGCATGTGACTGAAAAAGAAGTTCTTCCATTGTGGTTTTACGGAGAAATAAATGCTACGAAAAATGCTCCTTTCGACAAACATTTTAGCTAAGAAACTATTATGCATGCAAACGTTTCAAAATGTAAAACATTTTTTTGGTAACACTTTATAATAGGGTTCCATTTATTAACATTAGTTAACCAACTTGGTTATTACGAACAATTAACAACATTTATACACATTTAGCATTTATTTAACATTAATGTCAACATAAAAATAGGTTGTTAACATTACATAATGCAAAGTTAACTAACATGTATTTAGTTACCCTTTATACAGCACTTAATTTTTTTCATTGTTAGTTCATGTTAGCTAATGTATCGATGTTAACAAATGGAGCGTTGTTGTAAAGTGTTAAACTTTTTTACAAACAGAATGTTATATTAGCCACAAAATGCTAAACAATTACTGAGGGCGTAGAAAAAGCTTCTTATTAATTTTCTAACCTTCCAAAACATTCTCAGTTTCCACACTGTATTTTCTTTGTACGATCCACTTAATTTTGTACTGATGCAGCTGTTTATCTTTGCTTCCTGTTTACAAATATCTTTATAATGAAGGTACAGCACTATGTTACTGAAATTTCTACAAAGAGTATTTGTAATTTTCTGCCTGCAGCTGCTAAAATATATTGGGTTCTGAGAAAATCTGAAACATTTATGTAAACAGTGTAATTTAGCACAACACCTTATTAAATAAACGTAAGGACACAATCTGACATCAGCTTTTTTTATTTATGTAGTTTCAACTCATAAGCCAATCGAACGATTCAATCCTTCGATAGCGAATGATGTCATAATGCAGGTAGCTGGTATTCATAAGATATAATGTATGTTGTCAGAGCAGCACCAAAGTAGTACAAGCTGAACACGCATAAACTTTAGCAAGAGACACTAACCGTATAACCATCTCATTCTGAACCGCAGTAATACAGCAGCGATAACGTTTTGCAGCAGTAGAATATTGTTGTAAAGCTACCGTTTGTGTGTAATACGGTAAGTGTAAAGTTTGTGAGGTGGCTTTTCAGTTTCTTGTAAATTTTTAATGCTTTTTGTGTAATATGTCAGATAAATTCGCTCAGCCAAGGCTGAATGGATGCGGCGATGACGTGTACATGTCTAATAAATGTACGACAATTTCTATACATAACGTTGAATACTGTTAAAAACACACAAAACAAACAA